>CM074312.1:9131456-9178956 GCA_037194245.1 Opsariichthys bidens
TTTCCGATCCATCCTCTCAACTATATATAATCCGTGCAGTTTTGCAAATTGCAAAAAAGATGTGGTTACATTGATTGCTTTTGCTGTAGATTTACATGATAATGTATAATAGGCTAATAATAATAATAATAATAATAATGATCATAGATCCCAAATTAGGGGTAGTCGTGGCCTAATGGTGAGGGAGTTGGGCTTGCAACCTGAAGGTTGTTGGTTCGATTCCCACGCCGGCAGGAATTGAAAGTGGGGGATTGTGAATGAACAGCTCTCTCTCCACCTTCGATACCATGACTAAAGTGACCTTGAGCAAGACATGAAACCCCTAATTGTGTGTGTGTGTGTGTGTGTGTGTGTGTGCGCACTTGTATGGGATAAATGCAGAGCACAAATTTCAAGTATGGGTCACCATACCTGACAATATGTCACCACTTTCACAATTAATTATAGAGCAGGCTACTGTCTTTTTTTTAAATAACTAGAATGCTGCTATTATTTTACTTCCAGAGGTAAACATGTTCTCCACAACCAAAATGATCTTTAACCCTCGTGCATCCTTATGGACATTTTTGTCCATTTCAGTTTTGTTTTGTGTTATAAGTGTGCCTTTGTTAATGCCAACTACATGAATTTTGGCTCAGGTGTTCATTTTTATTTGGAATTTTAATATTTTACCCTCATTTCCTTCAAATAAAATCAATTTTACCCTCCGTACAAAAAATACCTTAAGGACAAAAATGTCCACATTGAAACCCAGGGCCATTTGACTTCAAAATGATACAATATTTGCAAATAGGTATTCATTCTATCGGCAAGGCTTCAAATTTTACATTTTACAAAATATTGTGCCATATTTTCAAATTTGCCATATAAAAGAAATACTCGCTTTATTTGTGTTTTCTACTATAGGGTCAATTGGAAAAATAAAGCAGCTGTAATTGTGTGGGTATGTTGGTAAGGATGTCAGAGTGTAGTTTGCATGTGTTTACTGAAAATTTAATGTGTGTAATTAGTTTGAAAGAAATTATATTGAACTGGTAATCAAAAATCCCACTCCATGTGTGAGTCACACCCTTGGCAGGGTCACAGGGCCATGTGAAAACTATGAAAAAAAGGTCAAAGAAGGTTAAAGGTTAGCTTTGAGGTTTTTCTTTTTCACCCAAACATGCATCTTAACCCTCGATTGCACTTTTTCACGTGTTATTGTTTTTGTATGGCGATAAAAGGTGCGCTTGAATTTGAAGCAGACGTTCAGAAGCCCCTAAACACATTGTTTTAGTTTTCACCACAAGAAAATGCTGATTGTTTAGTGTGATAAATTTTATGCAAAGTTTGAGTTCACACAGTCAAACCTATAAATATGTGGTGCTTGAAGGGCTGATCATTTCATTGTTAACAACAGTGGCGTTATGTAAAGAAACCGATTTGTAAAGTGTTAAAATTCTGAAAATGAATGAATGTTTGGTAATTATAAATAGAAGAGATGTTGATAAAACAAAAAGAGTGAGTGAAAGTGGAAAAAAATATTAATAAATCATAAATCAAGTGTTATTTTTATTTTATTTTTTAAATCTAAACTACATAAAAAATATAAATGTCTATATAAAGTCTTTCATTGACACACCCAAGAATCTAATGCACAAAGAAAAAAAAATCTGCTTGGCATTTAGTTTATAAAAAAAATTTTTTTTTTTTAAATTTGTTCATAAAAAAAATACCTTTGGCATTATGTAAACAAACCTTTAAAACAGATTTAAAGGGTTAAAGTTCTTAAAATTAATGAATGTTTGATATCTATGGATAGAACAGATGCTGGTTAAAAAATTGACATCAGTGAAAGTGGAAAAAAAAATATTAATAAATCATATTTCTATGACAGTTTTTTTTGGCATGGACATTTTTGTCCATTATGGACCCAAGTGTTAGATTTAAAAAAAAAAAAATCTGAAACTACATAAAAAATATAAATGCCTCAAAATTAAATTAGCTATCTTTCATTGACACACCCAAGGATCTAATACACAAAGAAAAAAAAATCTGCTTGGCATTTAGCTTATAAAAAAAAAATTTTTTTTTTAATTTGTTCATAAAAAAAATACCTTTGGCATTATGTAAACAAACCTTTAAAACAGATTTAAAGGGTTAAAGTTCTTAAAATTAATGAATGTTTGATATCTATGGATAGAACAGATGCTGGTTAAAAAATTGACATCAGTGAAAGTGGAAAAAAAAATATTAATAAATCATATTTCTATGACAGTTTTTTTGGCATGGACATTTTTGTCCATTATGGACCCAAGTGTTAGATTTTTTTTTTTTTAAAAATCTGAAACTACATAAAAATATAAATGTCTATATAAAGTCTTTCATTGACACACCCAAGGATCTAATGCACAAAGGAAAAAAAATCTGCTTGGCATTTAGTTTATAAAAAAAAAAATTTTTTTTTAAATTTGTTCATAAAAAAAATACCTTTGGCATTATGTAAACAAACCTTTATAACTGATTTAAAGGGTTAAAGTTCTTAAAATTAATGAATGTTTGATATCTATGGATAGAACAGATGCTGGTTAAAAAATTGACATCAGTGAAAGTGGAAAAAAAAATATTAATAAATCATATTTCTATGACAGTTTTTTTGGCATGGACATTTTTGTCCATTATGGACCCAAGTGTTAGATTTAAAAAAAAAAAAATCTGAAACTACATAAAAAATATAAATGCCTCAAAATTAAATTAGCTATCTTTCATTGACACACCCAAGGATCTAATACACAAAGAAAAAAAAATCTGCTTGGCATTTAGCTTATAAAAAAAAAATTTTTTTTTTAATTTGTTCATAAAAAAAATACCTTTGGCATTATGTAAACAAACCTTTAAAACAGATTTAAAGGGTTAAAGTTCTTAAAATTAATGAATGTTTGATATCTATGGATAGAACAGATGCTGGTTAAAAAATTGACATCAGTGAAAGTGGAAAAAAAAATATTAATAAATCATATTTCTATGACAGTTTTTTTGGCATGGACATTTTTGTCCATTATGGACCCAAGTGTTAGATTTTTTTTTTTTAAAAATCTGAAACTACATAAAAATATAAATGTCTATATAAAGTCTTTCATTGACACACCCAAGGATCTAATGCACAAAGGAAAAAAAATCTGCTTGGCATTTAGTTTATAAAAAAAAAATTTTTTTTTTAAATTTGTTCATAAAAAAAATACCTTTGGCATTATGTAAACAAACCTTTATAACTGATTTAAAGGGTTAAAGTTCTTAAAATTAATGAATGTTTGATATCTATGGATAGAACAGATGCTGGTTAAAAAATTGACATCAGTGAAAGTGGAAAAAAAAATATTAATAAATCATATTTCTATGACAGTTTTTTTGGCATGGACATTTTTGTCCATTATGGACCCAAGTGTTAGATTTAAAAAAAAAAAAATCTGAAACTACATAAAAAATATAAATGCCTCAAAATTAAATTAGCTATCTTTCATTGACACACCCAAGGATCTAATACACAAAGAAAAAAAAATCTGCTTGGCATTTAGCTTATAAAAAAAAAATTTTTTTTTTAATTTGTTCATAAAAAAAATACCTTTGGCATTATGTAAACAAACCTTTAAAACAGATTTAAAGGGTTAAAGTTCTTAAAATTAATGAATGTTTGATATCTATGGATAGAACAGATGCTGGTTAAAAAATTGACATCAGTGAAAGTGGAAAAAAAAATATTAATAAATCATATTTCTATGACAGTTTTTTTGGCATGGACATTTTTGTCCATTATGGACCCAAGTGTTAGATTTTTTTTTTTAAAAATCTGAAACTACATAAAAATATAAATGTCTATATAAAGTCTTTCATTGACACACCCAAGGATCTAATGCACAAAGGAAAAAAAATCTGCTTGGCATTTAGTTTATAAAAAAAAATTTTTTTTTTTAAATTTGTTCATAAAAAAAATACCTTTGGCATTATGTAAACAAACCTTTATAACTGATTTAAAGGGTTAAAGTTCTTAAAATTAATGAATGTTTGATATCTATGGATAGAACAGATGCTGGTTAAAAAAATTGACATCAGTGAAAGTGGAAAAAAAATATTAATAAATCATATTCCTATGACAGTTTTTTGGCCATTTTGCATCTATGTGTAACTTTTTTTTTTTTTTTTTTTTTTGAATGCACAAGGGTTAAGGCAGATTTATGAGTCTTTCCCTACTGGGAAATGGACAAAACATTAATGACTCGTTACACTTATTGCATATCAACATTTTCGCCCAATCTAAGATCTCTTGAATACCAAAAGCACCACCGGCCGCGTTGAGGCGGTAGTACGGCGGCTTAAAAAAAAAAAAAAACAGCAACCAGAAAAGAAAAATATTTAAGGAACAATCAGACAGCGTAGAGAGTGCAGACAAAGGAAGAGACTTTATGAAACAACGGTCAAAGACGGTACAGGTTCCACTTAAAAGCAGCATCATATTTCATATGTAAAATCAGCAGACGTGTGTCGGAGGAAAAGTGAAATGGTCTGAATTATTATTTTTAAATACAGTATCCCACCAAAAAAGTAACATGATTGAGATGCTGAATGAATAATGCAGAACTAAAAATGGAATAGGAAAGACAGACAAGATCATTTGCATATTCTACGTTTGGGTTTTAGAATGGTGCAACTTGTCACATGCTTAATGGAAAACAGAAAAGTGTATAACTGACCAAATATATATGCCCACATTTGACCATCATTACACGTTTCAAATTCGTGGTTAACAAACAGACATACTTATTCCAGTGAAGTCAATAGATGTTTATTCCAATAGCAGCCTAGCCCTTCTAAATGATCTTTAAACGCTTCCACCAGAGCCAAATTGTATATTTAAACCACGAGGCCAGTGCAGTTGAGTTGTTCTGGACCAGAAATAGCACCGGCATGTTCACAGTCTCTCTGAGGTCTATACAAACAATCCAAAAAGAAGAAGAAGGAAAAAAAAGTGCGTCCTATAGTACATCTGCTGCCTGCAACACACTGAATGTAAACATTTACAGACATTTACAGCAATCAAGTCGCACTGAACAAACATCTGTTTTGTAAACCTTTAGCCCTGCTAGTTTACATGCTTTCATATTGATGGGAAACATCTAGAAACACTCATTCTGTTTCAGAACGTAATGCTAAAAGGAAAGCGAGCACGACACAAACATGAAAACAAAACGATTAAGTGCTGTAAGTTGGTATAAACACTAAAACCTCCGCAAAACGGACAAAAATATTCTTTACCTTTAAAACTTGCTAAATTTATAACAACATGTATCTACATATCGCTCGCTTTATCTGTAATTAAAATAAAGTGTATTTGAAGAGCGTCCAACTATAAAACTACAAAATGTTCTCGTCTGAACACGTTCAGACCGACGGACGATTGCTTCAGCTCTTTCTTTACATCGCATGCTACACATCCTGCTCTTCGACTTCTTCATCTACGTGAATGGAGCAACGGATCATCTGCTTCAGACAAATCACAGCATGCGCTTTGATAGAAACAGTCAGACGGCGTACCGTAAATCCTGCTCTACTTTAACATGTGCGAATCTGCTACACATGAGTGCCGATCGCTGGCAGTGTATTAAGGATATTCAGCAGCAGAGTGGGAAAAGCCCTTCTTTGACGACACTATGTGAGAGTCACGCAGGTTGTTTGGTAGAAACGTGCCTCATGAGCGATGACGTCTGACCCACACTAGCTGACAAACCTAGATCTGGTTGTGTCCCAAAAAAAACGAAAGGGCAAATCTCACCAAAAAAATATCTGGGTCACATTCACCCTAAAATCAGACAATATAATACATCAATGAAGGCCATTGATATGTTTTGCATGGTGACAAAATAAAACACATCAGCACAATTCAAAGGCAATACAACAAATACTACCATGATGTACCTAATTTAAATAACGAGAATGCAATTTTTACATTTAAAGTTGGCTACTGAAAATGAAGGTTAGATGAATGTTATCTAGACCAGTGGTTCCCAAAGTGGGGGTCGTGGGAGATGATTTCTATTTTTTTTGTGGAAAGTGGGAAAAATATATATTTTTGTTGCGGGTAATTTAATTCAATACTTATTAAATGGTGTTTGCAGAAAAGTCTGATTAAAAAAAATATATATATAATGTATATTTTTTAATTAAATTTGTCATTTTGTCCCAGACGTTATACGAGATTACGTCAGCGTCGATCACAATCAAGTTGCGTACATGTTGTTCGCTGAAGCTGAAGGTGTTTGGAGGCTACAAGCAAATAATACCTGCTTTAAAATGAAACGGTGGTTCATATCCACAACAGAAAAACCGAGAGCAGGAGAAAAGTCCCAGGTGAGGCCGGTTGATGGTGCGAAGACATCGTTTTGATGTGTAAAACTGACATTGATATTGCATGTACATATGTGTGACGCTGAGAGAAATGAGGAAGAATTATTCAGCATGACACAGAGATGCTTTAGTGTTTCGGACACGTTGACCGTCGGATTAGCATGAGCTCGACTGGTTCCTGACGGCAGAACAATGTTCAACCCAACATAGTTGCACAGTTACTTTCCGAGAGAGAACAGGTGGATATCGAGCGGCTCATGCAGAATTGTAACACTGATTTTTCACGTAAAACAATAAAATATAACTTTGTGTGCTTTGAGACTGGGAATAAAATCGGGAGGGGTTGTTGAGGTGGGGGGGGGGGGGGGGGGGGTTGGGGGTTCGCAGAGCAGCAGCGGATTTATCATGGGAGTCGCGGGCTAAAAAGTTTGGGAACCCCTGATCTAGAAAAATAAGATCTTAATGTACGAGTGTAAATACGACCTAGACATGTTCCAGTGAGATTCACCCCAAAACCTGTTCCAATGCTCCGCATTCACAAAAAAGTCACATCTCTCTCTCTCTCTCTCTGTGTACATATATATATATCTATCTCTACCTCTCTCTATTGTAAGTGCCATCTGAAATCATCCTATGTTTATGTTCAGCTATTCCACTGTAATGGCAATGAAAAGGACTTATTGTTTGGCATTAAAGTGAAATGACTGAATCTAAACATAGGAGAGTGATTAAAAAAAAAAAAAAAAAAAAAAAAAAAGCTCATTTAAGAAGAAAATTTCACACGGCACTTTTGCATCTGAAGTCTTCATACATATATATACACGTTCCTTCCCTAATCTAATCAAAAACTCCCCAATAAACCAAATATTTAGCTGAAAAACACTGTATATAGTATTATTGTAGTAACAGAACACATTTTATGATAGTAATTAATGTCATCGTTAATAAGACATTTTGCTGTAAAACTTGCGATCCTGAACCATGTACAATACTAACTCTTGATATACAGGGCATTTTCATAAAAATATACTGTGTGAAAAGGTACTATTGCATCGAAACTGGAAGATAATTTACAGTGTTTGTACAACTGTTCCTTTTGTTTGTCACCGTAATGATGTTTAAAAGTTTTCACCCAAAAATGAAAGCGGTCTTCCTTTACGCACACCCTCGTGTCATTCCAAACCCATGTTCTGTTCATTGTTCAAAACCCTCAAAAACGGCATAGAGCTTTGAGAGTTAAAGCAGAATTTTCATTTATGGGTGAACTTTTCCATTAGGTACAGAGACTGAAAAACAAAACTGATATAATATGCATAACGTAATAAATGAGGTCCACATAAAGCGGCATTGTGAACGTTTCTGATTCTGAAATGTTTATATAACTCTCTTATCTAAACTCTATTCAGATAAGAGCAGTCTCATCAGCTCTCTTTTAACATTGTACTGTTCTACAGCACTATATGAGCAAACTACAAAGTAAAACAAATGCATCCCACGACTCATCTGAAATCCTTCTGAGATCTAAAGTGAGTTAAACTGAAACTGAGATGGGACGACGCACATCCCTGTTCGGTTTCGCTGTTTCCACTCAGAGGGGGATGGAATAATTAAGTCTCACATAAATGAGTTATCACATTTAGAATGGAAAATCCAAAAAAAGAGCCTCTCGTTTTCATCAATATGATGACATTGAGAGCGTTATGTGTGCAGTCCTTTTTGCTGTTAAAAATGCAATAAATAAAACCAGCTGAACGCATGACTACAGTACACCTGAAGGAGTTTGGAGAAAAACACCTGCATAGTATTTGAGCTGATCAGAGGGCTGCAGTGAGGCATTGTGGGATAGAAATCAGCAGCGGGCTCAACACTGCGTGTCACTTGTGGATGGACACACACCCGCCTCTGGGTTACCTGAAAGTAATAAAACCGTATTAAGTTTTGCAAAGCACAAATAATAAAAAAAAATCATTTAAAAAAAAGGGTTGTGGAAAGGAGGTAAAAACTATGCTAGATACAAATAATAACAAAAATAGTTATGTATGCACACACAAAAATTAAAGCCTAATGTAAATCGACAGCTTTCACTTACACTGTAATGTTGACTATCTATCATTAATGTTTTAAAAAAAACATTTTCATTAATATGCGATTACAACAAATATTAAAAATATGTTGTCTTTAAGTTGTTCATACATTGAATTGAAAAGTAACTGTAAAATTATTCAAATTTAAAAATATTAAAAAAGGCAAATATATATATATATTTCTGTCATTTTTAATATTTTTCTGCACAAAAGATCCGTTGCTATTTCCTATTTATTTACACGTTGTACTGAATTGTACAATTGTGTTTATTTCCTACTCTCATTTATAATGGCTATTGTTGTTCATTTAAATATTGTTTTGTAAAAAAATATTATTTTGTATAAATATTGTGTTGTATTTGTTATTGAGAAAGGGTCCATTAGCACGCAATATGGACTGAGAGAACGTCACATTAATACGACATTAGATGGCGGGAAACTTGTGCTGTTGTATGAACACAAAATTGCACGCCTGCTCACCAAGGCTGCATTTCTTTCATTAAGTGTAAACTGTAATTTTAGTACTATTACAATTTAAAAAAATGTTTTTATTTGAAAATATTTTAGAATGTAATTTGTTCCTGTGATCAAAGCTGAATTTACTTCAGTCTTCAGTCACAGAAAGTTTAAAAGAAGAGGCTTTATTTGAAATATAATCATTCGTAACATTATAAAAGTCACTTTTGATCAATTTAATGCTTCCTTGCAGAATAAAACTGACCCCACACTTTTGAACGTTAGTGTATAATGTTACAAATGCTTTGTGTATTTCAGATAAATGCTGATTCTTTTTAACTGTCTATTCATCAAGGACTCCTGAAAAAAACTAACTGTTTTCAACACTGATAAGAAGAAATGTTTCTTGAGCATCAGATCATCATATCAGAATGATTTCTGAAGGATCGTGTGACACTGAAGACTTCACCATCATAGGAATAAATTTATTTGTAAAATATATTCAAATAGGAAACAGTTCTTTTCAATTGTAATATTATTTCTCAATATTTCTGTTTTTACAGTATTTTTAATTAAATAAATCCAGCCTTGGTGAGCAGACGAAACCTTTTAAAACATTAAAAATCTTACTGATCTCAAACTTTTGAACGGTAGTATATATATATGTGTGTGTGTGTGTGTGTATGCATGCATGCATGTGTGCGTGTGGGTATTCCCTACGTTATGGGGACCAAATGTCTTGTGGGGACATTTTTTTGGTCCCCATGAGGAAACAAGCGTATAAATCATGCAGAATGATCTTTTTTGAAAATCTAAAATAGCAGAACATTTTCTGTGATGGGCAGGTTTAGGGGTAGGGGGGGTGTAGGGGGACAGAATGTACAGTTTGTGCAGTATAAAAACCATAACGCCTATGGAATGTCCCCATAAAACATGAAAACACAACGTGTGTGTGTATGCATGCATGCATGTGTGCGTGTGGGTATTCCCTACGTTATGGGGACCAAATGTCTTGTGGGGACATTTTTTTGGTCCCCATGAGGAAACAAGCGTATAAATCATGCAGAATGATCTTTTTTGAAAATCTAAAATAGCAGAACATTTTCTGTGATGGGCAGGTTTAGGGGTAGGGGGGGTGTAGGGGGACAGAATGTACAGTTTGTACAGTATAAAAACCATTACGCCTATGGAATGTCCCCATAAAACATGAAAACACAACGTGTGTGTGTGTGTTGGATCCTGAACCAAAATCAATGCTTTGTTGTAGTTAATGGAAAAAAAAAAAAAAAAAAAAAAGTAATAGTAACCATCTACTCCCACAACCACAAACTCACAGAATTTGATATGAAAGATTACCTGGATCAGGCGTAGCTGCTTTGGGGGGTGTACGGGACTCGTCGTCATCGCTAAAGGGGATGACCTCTCCTTCGGGGAGAGCCGGCTGGCCTTCAGACTCCTGACCGCTGATGCTCCGCAGCGCCAGTATACGATGATGCAGGGCTGCAAAGAGCTGGGCAGCGTCCTTAGAGCTGGACTGAGGGATGAGACGGCACCATATAAGACCAACAACACGACACTCGCCGTTCAACGACTGTAATCATCCTTACAGATATGAGGAAGACTTTGACGCCCTGCTCCTCGGTGTCCATGGCTGTTATTCTGAGACTCTTCTCACTGGCTTTATCCACCTGCATCTGAGGCCAAAGCTTAGTGTTGAGGATCACTCGAAGGCTTCCTTGAGTCCGCATGACTGCAAGCCACAAACAAACAGCGGGATCAGCTAAATAGAAACACAGTAGTGAAAAGAAACGTGCAGCTGCACCTGATGAGAATGAATTACACCTGTGCTCCTTTTAAAACTTGTCTGCCAAACATGTTTTATGAGAATGTCCTATATGCCGTGAAACTTGCAGTTCACAAAAATTTGCAACAAAGGGATTAATTGACCGATATTTGGCCATTTTGAGACTACTGGCATCAGCCACTAATTGAGCACACATGGCCTATAAAACAGAAGTGTAGCGCCCCCTTGTGTCAGTTCCAAAATCTGCAGACGGTTTTAGGGCCAAAGCGTTTACTTTGCTTCTGTTCCGTGCTGAGCCAGCCCAGCCGGTACGGATATGGTTTCATTTTCCAGTGTGGGTACTGATATTTGGAGCTTTGTAATACAAATGCATCAGGCATTGCCTTAGTGACGCAAGAGTTCATATGAGATGTAATTGGCAACTGTGTTATAGACCGGACATTTCTATTAATTTCATTATTAATTTGTGTTTACATCATTCAAATTACACGCTTAGCCAGGCAACAGACAAGTGACCAATCCTGAGTTGCGATGTCACTACATGCATTAAGGAGCAGCCAATAAATTTCAGCTGTTTTTTTTGTGCATCTCATCTGCTCACATTAAATAGCTTTTTTATTTTTTTTTAAATAATAGTTCAAATGTTTGGTGTCAGTATTTTTTTTTTTTTTTTTTTAAATGTAATTGACCCTTCACAAAACCCGCCCCCTGTTGCTATGTCCGACAACCCATGCGCTCTCACGCCACACATCATGTTCTCACGCAGTGAAAAATACATTGAGGAGCAAAGAGGACACTGACAACGTATGAAACAGTTTCATATTTAAAGAAGTTGAATCCATAAATAGCGTCTAGTGTGTGTTTAATGTGTCGCTGGAGCTCCTCCATCATCTCTAGTTCATTTATAGCATCAAATAAACATGAATGAACATCAGAAGGAATGTTGTTTCAAGCGCGGAAAGACGTGAGGACACACAAATGATCAAGTTAACCAACGTTCATCTACTATAGGCTGTTCCCTGACAGCTTTGTCGGATAAGATGGCAGATTCGGCGTTGTTATTGGTTAGATCGCCTGTCAATCAAACTGTTTGCGAAGGGTCAATTAACACTTTTATTCAGTAAGGATTACTTAACCGATCGAAATTTTCATATTCATCAAAGAATGCTAAAATAAAAACACCATTTCCACAAAATATTTCAGCAGCCGTTTTCAACATTGATTTCTGAGGAATCATGTGACACTGAAGACTGGAGTAATGATGCTGAAACCACCACAGAAATAAATGACATTTTAAAATATATTAAAATTAGTTATTTTTAAATTGCAATAATATTTCAAAACATGTTTTTACGGTCAAATAAATGCAGCCATGGTGAGCATAATGACTTTTAAAAAAAATAAAAAATAAAAACAGCAGATTATTAATGCTTGTTCATATCATAAGACTTCAAATATAGAACAAGTTTTATGAAAAGAAGATCAGATATTCTGTGTTAGTCCTGCTTTTGTGGTTCACAGATGCAAAAATATGTTGACCAAGTGATGACAAAACTTTAAATGTCATTCCCTCTACTTTTGCACATGCCTACCATCAAAACTCCAGCAAATTCACAGTAAAATGTACCAAAAAAAAAAAGTGTGAAGGTGATTCGACCAAGGCCTATTACAACATCATTACCCAGTCTGGATTGTAAGGTCCCGTCATCCGCTGATGCCATGTCATTAAGCCTGAGCACTCCACATCCCCTCTCCACCCACGACTGAGACGTCATCTCAAACACAAACAACTTACACTGCATCTGAAAATACACAGGACAGTACAGTATCATCTTCTCATGCGTTTTCATGCAGAACATCTGCATCGATCAGATGCGAGAGTTGCCCTCACCTGCAGCACGTTGCTCTCAGACTCCTCTCCTGTCCTGACCTCCACCCGCTCTAATAAACACTTCTGGGATTTGTGTGCTTCATGTCGAGCCGCAGACTCCTCCAGAGACTCTTTCAGGTTGTCACCTACAGCACATTATAGAATTATATCAATTAATTTCACTGATTTAGTGCAGATAAATGGTAGAAAATGTAACTGTTCAAACGTTTGGGGTCAGTAAGACTTTTTTTTTTTTTGAAAGAAATATTTTTATTCAGCAATGATGCATTAAATTGATCAAATCACTGATGTCTTGTCAAGGCAAGTTTGATTTCTCATGTCATGAGGGCATTAAATGACTACTCAATTTTGGAAAATATGCATTTTTACACTGCACTAAAAGCAGGTGAGCAGCAATAATCGTTATTTATAAATGAAAACGTGCATTTATGAAACATGGAATAGTTGCATATGGTTCTCACATTTTTAAAAAATGCAATTATGCTTCTGACTTTGTTGCTTTTGTTGTAAACACCCGAAAATTTCACTGTATTAAAAAAAAAAAAAAGTGTGAAAAGCTTCCAGTGTGGATAGAAAAACCGTTTGACCAAGTACGATGTAAGGATGAGGCATTAGTCTCAAAACTCAACGTGATTTCTGATTGAGACTGGAACACATACTCTTCTCCACAGCTTGATCTTGTGGGGAGGAAAGATGGCTGAACAGGCCCATCTCAGACTGAAACTCTCTGCTGCCCCCTGGTAGTTCTGTGCTGAATTTCGGCAGCGCCTGGAAGCACACAGTATGGGTGGGATTGAGCGATAGAAGTCTTGATGATCAGGAATGATAACTTGAGCGTGTCAAATTATGACAAACAGAAAGAAATGTATTGCTTTACCAAGACACGATCCAACATGTTCTGCCCAAAGACAAACTTCACACTGTTGGCATTGCTGTTGTCAGGTTTTTGTGTGCTAAAAGAAACAATATTGACGTCGGGAAAAGTTACAAGTTTCTGCCTGAGGAAATGAGTTTAAAACGAACAGGAACATTTGAAGTGCAGTACCTAGGAGTGGTGCACTGCAAGAAGTAATTTGTTTCCTCAGAATTTTCTGCCGGAAGACAATCAGCGTTCCGAGAGGAGTCCCAGCTGTTCCCCACCTGCGGCAAATACAATTTTACTTTTAATGAAACAAAACACTAAAACCCCAAAAAAACAAACATTTGTTTTTCTCTTCTAAATAATCGCATAATTTAATAAGCAAGATTAAAATATCTGCAAATCAGAAATTTATTGGGTAATAAATAAATCAATTAAATCTTTACCTTTTCCCTATATTAAAAATATAGTGAAAAGGATGAAACAATCACAATCTTTCTAAAGTATTCACTCTGAAGCTGTTTGTTTTCTAACCATAACCAATCATATGAAACTGTACTGTACTCTACTCTTAAACATGAGGAAAATGATATTTAATGATTGTCATGTATGTGCGACAGTAGGATTTTTATAAGATAAAAGAAAGAAGCCTCTTCTGCTAGCCAAGGAGGCATTTATTTTATCAAAAATAGAGTAAAAACAGATATATTGTGAAAAATGACTGCAAATTAAAATAGCCGTTTTCCAACTTAATCTCTTTTAAAATATCATTTAATCTTCAATTTTCAGCATTATTCCTCCAGTCACATGATCCTTCAGAAAACATTCTAATATGCTGATTTACATTTCTTATTATCAATGTTGATTTTTTTTTTTTTTGAAGTCGGATTTTGAATCACTTCATTCATACAATTTGAACTAATTCACTAAATGAATTTATTTTTTCTATTGAAGTTTAAATAAGAGATGCTACTCAAACATCTGTCTAAATGATCTCATACTCAAGTCAAGGAAGGATAGGTAAATTAAATAAATGAATATGCAAAATGTTGCTTCATTTTCATATTGACAGCAAAATCAGAAAAAGAGAAAAGTCACACAGAGAACATCAGACTCAAACCTTTGCTCTGTCCCTCATATTCTGTCCAAATACAAAACTGGCTTCAACCGGGGCACCGTGTCCCTCAGGTTTGTCATCTGTTTTTTGCCCCAAAGTACTGTTGTTCTGAACCTTAAAAGAAATAAGGTAATTCATGATTAAACATGTTCTGTTCACTTTGCTGACACAGATATTCACAGGTCTTCATGCGTCACAGATTGCACTGAAAATACTGGGTTAGCCAAAAAAAAAAAAAAAAAACTGGAAACCACAGTTATGTTAACTAAAACTAAAGGTGTCTGGCGTTTGGACGGTAGCCTATGCTGCGTTCAAACATACTTACATTCTAGAAGATGAAAAACAATTTAAACATTTCAGCGGCTCTTAAAATATGTGGATACGTAATCCTCTCTTCAAAATATATGAATTTCTTTGTGTTATATAACAAAATATCAAATAAAATTGGATTTAATTTAAAACATGTTGCACTTTTCAAGCAAAACATTTTACAAAAAGAAGTCTGGTATGTTTAAAATGATATAGAAATGTATTTGGACACTGACTGTCAAATCATTATACTGGCGTTAATCTATTCATCTATTTTTTTTTTTTGACAAATTTAAATTGCCGCATTATGCTTTTTTGAATATTATCTTTCGAACAGTATGTAATATAGCTGTTTATTACGGTGGCCCAGTAGAGCACAACACAACGAAATTTAAAAAGCAAACATAAGTTCACAAGACAACGAAATAAAGCCGCAACACAATGAAATAAAGCCACAACACAATGAAATAAAGCCACAACACAATGAAATAAAGCCACAACACAATGAAATAAAGCCACAACACAACGAAATAAAGCCACAACACAATGAAATAAAGCCACAACACAACGAAATAAAGCCACAACACAATGAAATAAAGCCACAACACAACAAAATAAAGCCACAACACAATGAAATAAAGCCACAACACAATGAAATAAAGCCACAACACAACGAAATAAAGCCACAACACAATGAAATAAAGCCACAACACAACGAAATAAAGCCACAACACAACGAAATAAAGCCACAACACAATGAAATAAAGCCACAACACAATGAAATAAAGCCACAACACAACGAAATAAAGCCACAAAACAACAAAATAAAGCCACAAAACAACGAAATAAAGCCACAACACAACGAAATAAAGCCACAACACTACAAAATAAAGCCACAACACAACGAAATAAAGCCACAAAACAACAAAATAAAGCCACAACACAACGAAATAAAGCCACAAAACAACGAAATAAAGCCACAACACAACAAAATAAAGCCACAACACAACGAAATAAAGCCACAAAACAACGAAATAAAGCCACAACACAACGAAATAAAGCCACAACACAACAAAATAAAGCCACAACACTACAAAATAAAGCCACAACACTACAAAATAAAGCCACAAAACAACGAAATAAAGCCACAAAACAACAAAATAAAGCCACAACACAACAAAATAAAGCCACAACACTACAAAATAAAGCCACAACACTACAAAATAAAGCCACAAAACAACGAAATAAAGCCACAACACAACGAAATAAAGCCACAACACAACGAAATAAAGCCGCAACACAACAAAATAAAGCCACAACACAACGAAATAAAGCCACAAAACAACAAAATAAAGCCACAACACAACGAAATAAAGCCACAAAACAACGAAATAAAGCCACAACACAACGAAATAAAGCCACAACACAACGAAATAAAGCCGCAACACAACGAAATAAAGCCACAACACAACAAAATAAAGCCACAACACAACGAAATAAAGCCACAACACAACGAAATAAAGCCACAACACAACAAAATAAAGCCACAACACAACGAAATAAAGCCGCAACACTACGAAATAAAGCCACAACACAACGAAATAAAGCCACAACACAACGAAATAAAGCCACAACACAACGAAATAAACCAACACAACAAAATAAAGCCACAACACAACGAAATAAAGCCACAACACAACGAAATAAAGCCACAACACAACGAAATAAAGCCACAACACAACAAAATAAAGCCACAACACAACGAAATAAAGCCGCAACACAACGAAATAAAGCCACAACACAACAAAATAAAGCCACAACACAACGAAATAAAGCCGCAACACTACGAAATAAAGCCACAACACAACGAAATAAAGCCACAACACAACGAAATAAAGCCACAACACAACGAAATAAACCAACACAACAAAATAAAGCCACAACACAACGAAATAAAGCCACAACACAACAAAATAAAGCCACAACACAACAAAATAAAGCCACAACACAACAAAATAAAGCCACAACACAACGAAATAAAGCCACAACACAACAAAATAAAGCCACAACACAACGAAATAAAGCCGCAACACTACGAAATAAAGCCACAACACAACGAAATAAAGCCACAACACAACGAAATAAAGCCACAACACAACGAAATAAAGCCACAACACAACAAAATAAAGCCACAACACAACGAAATAAAGCCACAACACAACAAAATAAAGCCACAACACAACGAAATAAAGCCACAACACAACAAAATAAAGCCACAACACAACAAAATAAAGCCACAACACAACAAAATAAAGCCACAACACAACAAAATAAAGCCACAACACAACGAAATAAAGCCGCAAAACAACAAAATAAAGCCACAACACAACGAAATAAAGCCACAACACAACAAAATAAAGCCGCAACACAACGAAATAAAGCCACAACACAACGAAATAAAGCCGCAACACAACAAAATAAAGCCACAAAACAACGAAATAAAGCCACAACACAACGAAATAAAGCCACAAAACAACAAAATAAAGCCACAACACAATAAAATAAAGCCACAACACAACGAAATAAAGCCGCAACACAACGAAATAAAGCCGCAACACAACAAAATAAAGCCGCAACACAACAAAATAAAGCCACAAAACAACGAAATAAAGCCACAACACAACGAAATAAAGCCACAAAACAACAAAATAAAGCCACAACACAATAAAATAAAGCCGCAACACAACGAAATAAAGCCGCAACACAACAAAATAAAGCCGCAACACAACAAAACAAAGCCGCAATGCTAAAGGCCGTTTCGTTTCTGACACATGCTCTTAATTGCAACAGACTGGGCCGGGTTCAGAAAGACTGAATCTGTTTCTGACTCTTTGAGAAATGAAATGATGCTGCAATGTATATTATGAGAAAAAAATGAAAGCGTGTTTCTGACCTTGGATGCAAACCTATAAAACTAGGAACCTTTAAAAGAGCATAATAGGAGGACTTTAATAAGTAGAGAACAGTGCTGTCCGGGATACGGGTTTGATTAATGTCTTACCGATGACACGTCATTTTCCTGTGTGCCAGCAGCAGACATCTCTGAGTTACGTTCACATTCTCCTCCTCCAAGGTTTTTCACTCCGTTTGAACTGCTGTTGCTCATGTCTGATGAAACAACAAACTTTAGCTCTCGTTCAGCTGATGTACTTGAGTTGATATTCATCATGTACTCACTGTTCTGAGCGGGGGTTCGGGCCGGAGGGGGTTGCAGCACTGGAGGTCGCAGAATGCTACGCTGGGCTTCTTTGGGTTTGGGGCTGGGGACACCTGAAACGAATCAATCAAATAATGGTCGCTCTAAACTCAGCATCCCCTCAAACATTCAGGCCCTCTGAGGGTCTCAAATGGTGACTGTCTGTGGAGTCATGTAAATAAACAATCTTTTGAAAGTGCCACAGCAGGACATTAATCAACAAACTGTTCAAACCAGCAGATGTTTGAACACTGACTCACCAGCACTCGGCGCCTGACCATGGATCAGAGTTGGGGGCTTCAGGCGAAACCCCACAGTCTTCTCTTCTGATGGGAGAAAAGAAAGCAATTGAGAAAAATAGATCTGTCAACATGAAACGAAAACTGACACTGCTGTCTTTCTTAATACAAATGACTTGTGCAAATGTTTCTCTTTGTAAACTTTGAAAATGTAATAACTCGCTCCATTTCTGAAAAAAACTATTCTTTTCTACGAAATACAGACCACTTTTCTCAATCTGATCGATTCCCAATGGATAATATCAACTCATTTTTTCCTGTTGCTCTCATAAATATCACATTACGAATGTAAAACAGGCTCATTTCACGGTGATTTGTAGGGGTGTGATGAAACAAAAGCGTAAAGAAAAGCGTTTGGCAAATCCTTTTTTAAAAATCCATTTAAAATGATTCACAAATGTATTTTTTTATTGTTCTATTAATCTACGTTTAAAAACAGGAATTAAATAAACAACTTTAAATATGTCTATTTATTCGCCTATATAAAAGTGATTTATTTATATACATTTTTAAGTGTGAATTATTCAATGAATTAATTGATTATTTTTATGTGTCACTCATATCGTCACACCTCTAGTGAATTGGTATAAGTTTGTAGAAAGTCTCACCAGGTTCTGAGTCGGAGTTTCCGGTTGGTGACTGACAGAAACTGGATGGCATGAAAACATTATTCTTAGAAACTGCAAAACGGAAAACAAAGTGTGTCAAAGAAACCAGGCCGAGCAGAAGAAGCCCTTAACGTACTATAAAGATCTGTAATTATTTTCCATGTGTAAGTCTCTGGATTACCGGAATGAGTTGGTGGGAATTGTGTAAATGGTGATGTTCTTCCTCTTTTGGCAGCGGGGCTGTAACTGCCATCTTCTTTATCAGAGTCTGGGGCAGAAACAGTAGGGATAGGGAGTCCAGAAAACATCAAAAAGAAAATACATTTTCATTTTAAAGACACATGCATAAATTAATTCAGAACTCAATGGATGAAGCAAATTTCACCCCAAATTAAAAGGAAAAAAAGGAATGACATTTTTCAAAAAGAAACTGAAGACTGATTTAGGATCTTTTGGAGTGTAATAATATTTTCATTTTAAATTTATTTCTTAATTTAATTTTAGCAAGTAATTCATTTTAATTTATTGAGTCGAACACAAGATAATTTGGTTGTGAAATGTGTTATGACTGCTGGCAAATATCATATCACGATTATGTTGGGCAATATTGTAATCTCACAATTATTAGTGGGCCATATAAACCTTATACGAGTAACTTATTTAACGACAGCGTAAATATCAATTATAAATTTACTGAAAATTGGCTATATCTGAGTTTTAGATTCTTGAAACCAATTGCAGAATGAAATGAAAAATGACTGAAAATAAGTAAACAGTCGGTAATACAATAAAAACTAAGGTAACACTTTATTTTACAGTGTCATTGTTACATATGTTTCATGTATTTACTATAGTAATAACTAGAAATTATGCATAATTACATGCAATTAACCCTAAACCAAACCCTCATCCTAACCCTACATTAAGTACATGTAGTTAATTGTTATTACTCAGTAATAAATGTATAATTACACTGTAATACTGACATTAAAATAAAGTGTAACCAAAACTAAAGCACAAATTACAAACAATAGGAGAAAAACTATAAGAAAATGATACAAATGAAGCAAATGAAGTTTTTTCCTTCAAGTTTAGAAGTTAACAGTCCACTATAAAAATGGAATAAAACACATCATAGTCACTGTAAGAATTTCATTCTCATTAAAGCTACAGACGTCGTTTGGTCGAGAGCAGCGGGTCATTTTCTCAACATATTTTTATGTTGAGTATTTAGAGTTAAAGTTCACTTAGCTTGTCTGTGTCTCAGAGGTGCGCGCACATTTGCCGCCGAAGTTCTCTTTTGTGCTTTTAAAAACTTTTTAAAACAATAAGCACGTCCCATTTTTACAAAAGTCATGTTACATGAGTTTATTGATTTGCTTAGTTTGGGCTTTTAAGGAGGAGCAAAAGTGCACCGCTGTACAGGAAAGTAGCGGGACACAATAATGCTTTAATCTCAATTATCGTATTTTCATAATGGTTGGAAACCAAAACCAAAATGAATCGCACAGCCCTAAATTGAGCCTCAAAATTTGAACACAAACACACGGACCTAATTTACTTAAAGTAACAATTTCTTACTTTTTCCATCTGACTATAGAGTGTCAAATATGTTCCAAACTTTCCTTCATTGTTTCAAAAATATCTGTTGACTGTCAAAAGACTCCAACTCACCTTCTCCATCCTCGGTGCTGGATCCCCCCGCTGACCTCTGGGGACAGAATCGGTGTTTTAAAGCTAGTAAGAACTGCTGTTTCATGCAGTAAGAACTGAAGTGCTGGTCTTACCTTTTGTGTTTTATCCTTCTGAAACACAAACACCGGAGGAGCAACAGCAGGTTTCTCTGCAAGTTGAAAAACAAGACATCTGAGTCAGTGAATGATTCAATCACTCTGTGCAAAAAAACATTCTACAGAAGATAAAGTGTCAGAAATGTTGATTATAAATGTATTTTATTATATACACATTTAGATATAATACATAAATACATTACAATTCAAAAAACTTAAAAAATATTTATTTAAATTATAACAAAAATGTGTTTTGTATACGTGTTAGGGCCATCAATTTAACAATTTAACATTTTAGTGCGATTGATTGAATCGTTAATTGAAACTGTTGGCCACTTTTGAAGCTACTTTTTGTAAAGTCAACTTAATTATTTTCCCGCAATAATGTAATTTCTTTGAATCATCATTTACATGCTAAATGTTATTCTAATGGTTTGTTAATGAATTGACAGGCCAAATATCTATTTATTTTTAGTACTGCGTTCAATCTCCTGTACGATTTGATTATGGAGTTTCTGCCTGTAGACTGTTCACAAATCTGTCACATGCGCTTAAATATCATTTATGATGGTGTAATTAGGTAATATAATTATATGGAAATAAAACATACTGCATGCTGACTTTTGAAGCCCCTTTTTTACAGTCTATTTAATGATTTTGCAACAGTAATGTGATCAGTTTGATCCACTTTCATGTTAATAATCATTTGATTGCCTTAATATCTATTCTTAGAGTACTAAAGTATTCGAGTCCTGCATCAAGTCTCACGTATGCTTTGTACATTGGTTAAAAAGTATATACTTTTTTTTTTCCTTCACAAGATAAGACCCTTATTCCTTGTCTGAGATTGTGTAGAGCCATTGGTAGCTGTTGAAGTCCAGTATACGGAGAAAGTTTTCCTAAATAAAACATTATTTCTTTTCTACTGAAGATAGAAAGACATAAACATCTTGGATGACTTGGGGGTGAGAAAGTTATCAGGAAATTTGAATTCTGAAGTGAACTAATCCTTTCTGTCCAGTAAATGTTTATCTTGAAATACTGCAGACAATATAAATGTTATTCTTACGTTTACTTTAGAAAAATCTGCAAAGATTTCACAGCAAAAACACACATGTTCCAGAACCTGAAGTGGGATGTTTTTAGAGCTATACTAAAAGGCTTTTTGTACTTGTTCAAAAATTATAAATGACTAGGGTTGGGAGTAACGAAATACAAGTAACTTAGTTACGAATTTAAAATACAATATTTGAGTCACTGTATTTCATTTTAAATGGGTGGTAATCAGATTACAGTTCCATCTGAAAAGTGTTTTAGATTACCAAAGTGATTACTTTGAGTTTTAATGTCATTTAAACAGCGATTGGTGATTCTCTGACTCTGACCGTCTGAAAAAGACGAGTTCAGTTTCATGTTTTCCACTGTTTTCATGTTTTGTGAGTCATTTTATAATTCACTCGTCACTGTGAATTTTTTTCACTATTTGTTTTTTCTCTCACAATTGTGAGTTTAACTTCTTTTTCTCAGAATTGCGAGATTTAAACTCACAATTGCAAGTAATAAAGTCAGAATTGGGAGATATAAACTTGCAATACTAATTTTTTTCTTGCAATTGTGAATTTAGTATGTGAGTTTATATCTCATAATTCTGACTTTTCTCAATATTGCGATTTTATATCTCATAATTCTGACTTTATAACTCACAATTGCAACTTTATATCACACAATTCTGAGGGAAAAAGTCAGAATTGTGAGATAAAAACTCACAATGACCTTTTTAGTGTTTGTTTCACACTTATTAGTATTCCAAAGTATTCTAAAGTATTTAGATGAAGTGACTAAACTTGAGTAATGTAACGAAATACGTTACAAATGACTTTTTAAAGCATGTATTTTGTCATTTGTAGTGAAATACATTCTAAAAGTAACCCACCCAGCCCTGGTCATGATCAATCAGATGACAGAAGGCATGTATTAGATTATCTACAACAGGTTTTCGGCAAACTTTGATTATATAGATATTTTGGAGGTTTTTAGAAATTAAGTATGTCTTTATAGGGCAGATTTCTCAGAATTATAAAGCCTCTGTCCTTTCACGTCCTTTGGAGACAAGCCCACAAACAAACAAAGCCCAGAAACGGAGAGCAAAACAACTCATGAGGGCAATGGAAAAAAACCGTTATGGACTAAAAAACTGAAAACCCAAAGGAAACATTTCTAGCTTCATTTGCTTGAGTCTATTTTTATGTTACCATGGGCCTGCAGAGATAACCGTCTATAACACATCTACTAGTTACAGGCTCTGATGCCGAGCAATGACCCATTTAAAACCTCAGTCCATTATCACTGAATGAATGATTCAGAGAGCGCAAATCGGACAGTTCAAAACCTCGGAACAAATTGCAGTGGCTGTCCCAATAATATCACCAAAGAACGGCAGAAGAGTCCGTTTGCCGATACAACTCACCGTTGTCCTCTGCCATGCTGCTGTCTGATCCCTCCTCAGGATGAAGTCAAGCTCTTCTGTTTCCAACCATCAGAGAGAAAACACTAAATAAAACAGAGCGGCAAAAGCATGAGAGATAAATTAAATCAAAAGAATAAAACAGTCTAAATCTAATAAAAAAGGCAAAGCTTACCCAAAACTGAACCTTTTGTCACGTTAATAAATTTGTTTGGGTCTCTACATCTCTTCCGAATATTCTGGCCCTTTTTAATATTACGAAAACCAATGAGTTATTAATCTAGTTAAGAAAAAAAAAAAGTCTGAATGATTCGTTCAGGAATCAGATTTAGTTCTCAAAATCAACTCGCTGATTCAACGATCCTGTCATTATCAATCATATATATATATATATAGCCTATATTCAAATAGCAGTGACAATTTAAACAAAGTTCACTGTCAGTATGAAATAGAAGATGCAAAGTGTTTTCTTCCCTATTGTGACACATTTTCAACAAGAAAAAAATGTAGGGCAGGAATTGATTTTAACCATGTGGAATTGACTGCTGTGCCGTTTTTAAAATATCAAAAAAGTCTACAATAATATACTAGTTTTGGATAAGCGTAATATAGAAATACTTAACATAATATATAACTTAATATAGTTGTACAAGCTTAATATATATAATTTGGATACAAGAGTGTAGATAATAATAGCTGGACCCCTTTTTACATGATGTAAGATTGTCCCCAGAATGTGTCTGGGAAGTTTCAGCTCAAAATACCCCACGAATCATTTATTCGAGTCATTTTTGAGTGGAAGGAAAAACTGATTTCGGCCACGTATCTTTAAATGCAAATGAGCTGCTGTTCCCCACCCCCACTTTCCAGAAGAGGGCGGAGCCTGTACAACTCCTGCCTCGGATACTCTGCCAAAAAAACTAACAAAACATCCGATTGGTTTGATTATCATCTCTTTCACAGCCACGCTCATGTGACATTGCAGTTCTGCAAGTATCATCATGAACGTTTATTGCGTCCCGTGAGCATTAAACGAAGTTCTCTTTCATGCGTTATTGCGCTTAAACTATCAAAAACACACAAAGTCATGTCTGTGAATGTAAATAGCAAATAAAGAAATTGCATGTGTATAATAAGTCTGTGTTTTAAAGTGAAAGCAGTGTAATATACTCCTATATATGCTAAAAACAGATCACTCACTGCTCTTGACTGAATAACTTGGTAGCTTTAATAAGATTATTTTTTACTTGAATGCTGCTGTTTAGCTCTGGCGAGGAGATGAACATAACAGTTATGTATAGCTCACTGAGGGGCGGGGTTTATGCTAATAGGGTAGCGTCAATCATCAGTAGTGGGCGGGGCCTGAGCATAATCTGCTTGCTCTGAGACGCTTCTTATTTATGGAAATTAAAAAAAGAGGGGTGGGTGGATTTTAACTATTAAAGGCTGGTTTTGTACACACATATAATACATGAATGTTATTAGAAAGCATGTCTTCAGTAAAAAATCACACAAATGACCAGAAAACCGCAGAAAACTATCACTATCTACGCGCATTTACAACGACAACCCGTATAAACTGATAAAAAAAACCAGTAGAAATGTATATAACCAAACAACTATACATGTATATAATAAAAACACTTCTGTTAGAGAATTTGAACAAACACAAATGTGTGCAAACATTAGTTCAGTCTCTGAGGCCGGTGCGTTTCAATGATAAACTGCGTAATTAAACCAACAATAAGCAAGCACTCGCTCTCTCAACTCCAAAACGTCTGAGACATCATAATATTATTCGTTATAGTTAATAAACGGGTATGGAAAAGATGAAGAGGTATTTAAGACACAAACACCTCTTACCCTCATCTGTCAGCTCCGCCATCTTGCTTCCGCTGTCTAACCATAATCCCCTGCGCTCAGCAGTGACGCAAGAGCGCGGACGGCTCTGTTTGCGTCGCGTCGCGTCGCGTCGCGTCGTTCGCTTGCAGAGAGGATAGTTTACTACAGAATTATAATGCCATTTAAAAAAAAAATTAGAATAATTATTATTCAACTCTAATAAAAATATATAATGACATTTAAAGTTAAGAAAGAAAAAAGTACATTTAACAGATCTTACATCAAACATTTTCAATATAAGAGGGTGTAATAGACATTACATTAGCTTTATGTATATATGCAGGGCTGGGTGGGTTACTTTTAAAATGTATTTCACTACAGATTACAAAATACATGCTTTAAAAAGTCATTTGGAACGTATTTCGTTACATTACTCAAGTTTAGTCACTTCATCTAAATACTTTAGAATACTTTAGAATACTAATAAGTGTGAAACAAACACAAAAAAGGTCATTGTGAGTTTTTATCTCACAATTCTGACTTTTTCCCTCAGAATTGAGTGATATAAAGTTGCAATTGCGAGTTATAAAGTCAGAATTATGAGATATAAACTCGCATACAATTCACATTGAGAAAAAAGTCAGAATTATGAGATATAAAGTCACAATATTGAGAAAAGTCAGAATTATGAGATATAAATCTCACAATATTGAGAAAAGTCAGAATTATGAGATATAAACTCACATTCTAAATTCACAATTGCAAGAAAAAAACAAATTGTGAGAAAAAGTTGCAGTGATGAGTGAATTAAATTCAGTCATTTTGTCTTGTTCAGGACAGAACTAAATAAAAATAACAACATTTTTAAGATCCTGCTTAAATGACATTAAAACTCAAAGTAATCACTTTGGTAATCTAAAACACTTTTCAGATGTAACTGTAATCTGATTACCACCCATTTCAAATGTAATGAAATACAGTGACTCAAATTTTGTATTTTAAATGCGTAACTAAGTTACTTGTATTTCGTTACTCCCCAACCCTGGTAATGACTATAAATTATGCATAATTACATGCAACTAACCCTAAACCAAACCCTAATCCTAAACCTATAGAAAGTACATGTAGTCACTTAATATCACTCAGTACTTAAATGTATTATTACAGTGTAACAAAGACACCTTAAAATAACGTGTAGCCAAGATATTTTATTACAGAAGGGAATCACTACAAAAGTTATGCAAGTTTAGGTTTACTGAAAAGCAAATGCACTAACTAAACATTTCATTATATGCGCAAGATGTTTTGAACCAAATAATTTGGAGTCTAAAATTACTAGAAAATTTGTCTACCCAAGTTGTGTTTCAAAGTTTAAGTTGATATCACAAAAAAAAAAAAAAACATACACTTAACAGACAAAACTTTAATCAACTCCACCTAGTCAGTAAGATAAAGTACATAAGAAATCTTTAGGACTGCCACCAGATGGCAGTGTAAAACACAGAAATATGCAAACCTGCTTATATTTGCATTAATTTCACTACAGTACCAGCTCTAATCATTTTCCTGAGACAGCATCAATTGATTGGAATATAAAAAAATATTTATAAATATATGGACTAATTTATATGAAACGAGAGCTCTTATCCTTTCAAGATGTGTATATTTCCCTTTAATAGATGATTCACACTTTAGATTAGAGGCATAAAAGTCCATAAGAAATCGTCGTGTTTTTACCATGCTCCAAGTCATGTTTTATCAGCGTGCTGATCATTCTGATCATCTAAATTGTGGTACAGAGGCTCTCTGTTTCTATACAGACAATAGTGCTGTATGATGAACACAACGTCGAAGAATATGGAGAACACGCCCAGTCCGAACTTTGTGGGGTCTCCGAATATAAACTTCCACTTATCTGTCAAGGAAGCACACGAATTAAAACGATTATTTGTGTGTATTATAACTTCATTAAAGTGTTTCAGTTATAGGAAATGAAAGTGTTCGTGTGGTCTCACTGTTGTTATAGGCCTGAAGGAACATCTGAATCAAACTGAAACTGCCCCCTGTGAAGTCCAGCAGCACATTCCCGATGCTCCATCCCTCCGTGCTCTGTCTGCGGTAGTTCATATAAGCCTGAAAAACAATTCATAATTATTAAAGTGTAAAATATGTTACTTAAATATTTGTGTTTTAATAAAGAATATGCTAAAAATACCACATTTTCAAATAATGGAACTAGGTTTTGTGGAAATATGTAAACAAACAATCATTTATTAGAAGCTGTAGCCCCTATTGTATCCGTTTGTCTTATTATTATTATTATTATTATTCCTCCCTCATGGGAGTCTATGGCAGCCCTATCAACAGAACATGAGAAAATAGTAAATGGATCAAATTTGGAGTCTCTAGGACCAGTGAAAATCTCAATCCCTCCAGAAAAAAAACAGATTTTTTTTTGTGATTGTTGCCGGGAAAAATCCTTGATCATGCGGCATGTTTTCTTAAAAAATGCAATGGGATATTTTCGCAATTTTATGCAAAAAATGCGATTTGATGCAAAAGAGGGGAAAAAAAAGGCTCTCCAGACTCTCCCTTCATGTCAAGAGTCATTTCTGATCACTTCAAGATACTAAATCACTGAATATTGAAGTTCTCCTTCTGTTTCAGACCTTCATGAACACATGAATCAAACAAGTTCTGTCGCTTCACAAAAGGAATATTCAACAACTTCCGTAAAAATGATGAAATAAAATATAAACAAATAAATGTGTGCTTCCTGTTTTACAGAGGAAGCTCTACAAAACACACATCTTCTGTTAAATTAAGAGCTTCCAATCTCTCACTGCAGCGTGAATTATTTTACACGCTACTAATATACAGCGTCGTCTGCGGTCCGACACGCAGAAATAATTCGCCCCCACTGTCATGTGACACACCGGGAAACTGCTTCCCGCTTATTTTTGTTGTCAAATGAGAATGATTTGCGCTCTTCATCATGGTTTCACCGCGGGGTTTGCAGATGACGTTCACGTCGCGTCATTACGTCACTTCATAAGGTTCCCATGGCAACAGAGGGAAAATAATGGCGCTTTACTTGTGTGCTTTAACTTTTTGCTAAGATAAACGTGACTTTGTTGCAACGAAATACAGGGATTACGAAATCATGCTCGCCCCGCATATTTCGCTTGCTGAAATCGGCAATTTATGCAGCGAAAGTGCGAAAAAATGCGACCGCCGCATAAATATGCGGACTTTGCCTGATTATGCATGAAATCAAGCGATCCCATAATCGCGTTTTTCTGGAGGGACTGACCTATAAATCCAGAGCGGATTTGTTGCGCATCTCCAAGCGGCGAGGTTTCCTTTCTGAATGAATCTGCATTTCGAACCAATGATTCAATGGCGCATTTACTTAATTCCTGAATGAAAAAGCCGCTCGAACAAATTGAATGAATACTCAATGGGTCCTAACATACACCCACCGCAATTCGACGCCCGGTGCGACACAAGCGTTTTTTGCGAGTTTCAGCCGCATTGTTGGCGTGTTGCTATCTCGAGGCAACTGATCGAGTGCCATCGACCAACAAACACTTGATCTAAAGTCAGTATTTGTTTGTTATTTAAACGGCACGTTAATAATTTGCGCCTATAGGCAGGTGCACGACGCACAAACAATCTGCTTTTTAGGGACACGCAACAGCACACAAACATGCCAAATATTAAAAATAGAAAGTCATGTCATAATGAATAGTCATTGCATGCATCAGAATTCCCTATAAGCAATAATCTTGAATGAAATAGGTAAATTATTTGACCAATCGTGGCAAAACACACATGCATTTAATCTGACTCGTCAGGGTGTATATTCCGCCATGGTGCACGTGCAACTCCCTTTTAAAGGGAATGGGAGTTGAGACTCTGATTGGTTAATTGTATGTTACACGCAAAACACACCGACGACTCATCAGGAGACGATCCAATACTAGTTACAATACTTTTGGACCGTGCATCTGGTCGTCAAACTAACAAAAGGGGATTCAGACATGCCACGCGATTCAGACAAAATGTACTTAGATTGTTAAAATAGGGCCCAATGACTTACCGTATTTTCCGCACTATAAACCGCAACTTTTTTCCCAAGCTTTGAACCTTGCGGCTTAAACAAAGACGCGGCTAATTTATGGATTTTTCCCGCTCATGACAAAGACACGGAGAAATGCATATGATGCATATCGCGTCTTTTGCGCGCGCATATTCATTATTTCCTATGTAGGCGCGCGCAAAAGACGCGAACGGCCCCTTAATTGTCTTTTAGCGCCAAGTCAATTCCTCACGCTGCTGTTTCCAGCGTCTCATCATCGACTCATGAAGCTCTATTTCCTTTTCCAACAACTCGAGAGCAGCATCATATGCATTTCTCCGTGTCTTTGTCATGATGAGGGTGACAAAATGACGACCGTAATCAGAATGACGGGAAGTTTGAGCGCGCTCGATTTAATCTAAACAGTGAACATGCCGCCAAAAAACTGAGCACGTGACAGAATGTGAACGAACATTCGCGGCAGATCCGACTGAAAGCTAAAACAATCGCCACCGCGATGAAGTTTGAGGATTTTAGAGGTTCATTTGTTTCAATGTACCTGTAGACACCTGCGGCTTATAGACGTGTGCGGCTTATTTATGTTCAAAATAATATTTTTTTTTAAATTCAGTGGGTGCGGCTTATATTCAGGTGCGCTCAATAGTCCGGAAATTACGGTACTCGTTTAGACGTTTATAGCCACCTACTGGCAATTTTCGTTTCGCTACCTGTAATTATGTATGTGTTACGTCCCAGGACGCATGTCATTAATTGCCCGATTTATTGAATATGCATGTGACTTGATGCCAACTGCCTGCTGGGAAGTGTAGTTTTTCCCCCCGTTTCTCCCTGTCCTCTTGCAGGAGCCTAATTGATGCCACCTGTTCCTTGTTAGGGAATGGAGAGGAACTTGCTTTTACACCTGTTTTCTCTTCCAGAACTTTGTAGTTTCTGGCGTGAAAGCTCCTTTAAGGAAAAACTTGTTGTATCTGCTGTTGTGGCAGTGTGTAAATAAATTGTCCCATTGTTGTTGTTTCCAGATGCAGTAGGGAGGTTTTTAGTTTTTTACTAACCCCTGTTTTTGGTTAGCAAGGTAGTCAGGTAAGAGATTTATTGTTTATTTGACAGGTTATTTAGACTCCCTTACTCCAGTTAGCTTACTCCTTTTGTTTGTTGTTTTGGCTTTAACCCACTCCCGAAGCGAGAAGCGTTCTATTTAACTTGGTTTGAATTCCCTATTGTTTTGCCTGACCTCCTTGATTGTTATAGGAGACTTTATTTTGAATAAAAACCTTTAAAGAAATACGCTGTGTTTGTGTGAGTTCTGGGAGTGCGGACAGAACCAACTCTCTCTCGTCGTTGGCTTTGACCTTGTGTAGTTTTTTTTTTTGATCTTATTAATTTATTATTTCTATATATTACACTCCTGCCTCTCCTAGACGAATAGGGGTTTTATATGTTATATATTTTATATGTTTTATATTATTATATAATATATTTATAATATAATATTTATTTATAATATATATATATATTTATAATATATATATTATATATATTTATAATATATATATTATATATATTTTTATATATATATATATGTGTTATATATTTTATATGTTTTATATTATTATATAATATTATATATATATATATATATATATATATATATATATATATATATATATATTATATGTGTTATCATTTTCCCTATGAATCAAATTTGACCCAAAAAAAAAAATATTTCCTAAGATTTAGCCCTAAAATATCTTACTCCAATGCAAAGGTTCACTTGATTCAGGGTACATTTTCTTGAGATATTAGAAGGGTTATTTGTGTTCTGATTCTTTGGAAACTCTTTCTCAATCTACTGTTACAAGCCACAAGTAAAGGCAAGAGTAAAATTCTGTTAAAAAAGGGGAAGTGTGAAAGCCATGTTTAGTATTGCAATGAAGTGCATCAAAATCTACTGCACTGGTCTCTGAATAACCTTCATTTTTAAAGAAACCCTTTACTCACATTACAAACTGACATTTTACTATATACAAATCCACCACGGCTCTCAAATTTCTTTCACGCATGTATATGTTCAAACATGGTGGCTCATGCCAGGTTTGATTCTCATGTTTCTCATGACTGAACAAAACTCACTCAATGTTTTCGACTGAATGCAAGTATGAATGATCTGAAGATGAAGATTTTGAACATCATGAAATGTTGTTTTTGGAGTTTGACAGCCCCAGTTCTAATGCACTTTTGTTTGTAAAACATATGATAAGCATCTCCTTTTGTAATTCATTGAAAAAAAAAAAAGTAATTTCAGTTTAAGAAAGTGAAATCAGTAAGAAAATGATGATGCAATTTTAAATTGTGGGTGCAGCTTTAAAGCATTTTTGTGCTGTTGTGGTGTGAGATAGGAGAGTTGTACCTGAGGGATGTACTTTATAAGTGTGACACCCAGTTTAATGTAAGAGAAATAGTACAGATAATCCAGCCAGGAGATCTTCTGTGCCACAGCAACAAACAGCGAGACAAACGCAAAGGTCCAGCCAATCACTAATAACCCTATGGCCACTTTGGACACCTTTTGCCCACCTCTCTAAAAAAAAAAAAAAGAAGGGAAAAACAAGAAGTTTAAGAAGCAATGCAACTTCAATCGTAGTTTTTTTTATAATACAAATACATACTCTTATTTAAAAACTACTTTATTTTGTAATAATTGCATTATTAATTGTTACTATATACTACCATTCAAAAGTTTGGGGTCAAGACTGCATTTATTTAATCAAAAATACAGCAAAACAGTAATATTGGGAAATTTTTAGATTATTATAATAACCGTTTTCTATTTCCATGTAATTTATTACTGCTGAATTTTCAGCATCACTACTCCAGACTTCAGTGGAGTAGTGATATATATATATCACATATATGTATATATATATGTATATATATATACACACATATATATACACATACATACATACATATATATATACACACACATACATATATATATATATATACACACATACATATATATATATATATATACATATATATATATATATATATATATATATATATATATATATATATATATATATATATATACACACACACACACATACATATATATATATATATATAATTATATAACAAAAAAATTTATATATAATATATGTATAAAATTAGGTCTGCTACCCTTGTGGGTTTCGGGTCAGGTAAATGTTTTATAAATAGCTTCGGGTTGGCTTTGTACATAGGTTTGTGTGCGATCTGCTGTGTTGTGACTGAAAGAGCACACAAGAACTAGAGCACAGCTGCAAAAATAAATAAAATAAATCCTTAAAAAAAATAATAATAATTTATACAAAACTTGACCCCTCCCCGTGCTCTTTCGATCAAAACAAAACACAACATTGAAGATGAGTGGGATTTCTTGGGTTGGTGGAAAAACAACAGCGGTGTTTGAACTTTGAACTGTTTTGAAGACTTGTTACTCCGCTTCACTCAGCCAAGTTTCATAATTGGGGAGTGCATAATTTGTGCTGACTGCAGAGGGGACCGCTGTGTCTTGATGAACCCGTGTTTGCTTACATGTATTTGTTTACTGATTGTTATATTTACTGTGAGAAACAGACTTCGGGGCTTAAAATGTACCAGTCAGGCTGGGTTAATTAATCTCATGTACATTCCGGGTTCGGGCTTCAATTAAAAGCCTGAGCAGACCTCTAATTTATGTGTGTGTGTACGTGTAAAATAATATATTATTAATATTTTCACATTAGTGCTTCAATGTTTACCTCATAGATGGCACACTGGCAAATATAGACGAGAGTGAGAACAACTGCATGAAGACTGAAGAAAACATCATTGGCATCGACAGGAATGACACCATTCGGATCTTTCTTCAAGAACTCCTCCTGTAGATGCACCATTTTCATCTCAATTAAAAAACTGCTAGTAAACAATCAGACAAAAGCTAAGGACAGCACACTGCTTTAGTACAACTAGCACCAGGGTCGGGGTGTAACGAAACACAAGTAACTTAGTTACGTATTTAAAATACAGAATTTGAGTCACTGTGTTTCATTTGAAATGGGTGGTAATCAGATTACAGTTCCATCTGAAAAGTGTTTTAGATTACCAAAGTGATTACTTTGAGTTTTAATGTCATTTAAACAGCAATGGATGATCCATGACTGTTTTCATTTTTTGCGACGGTTGTTTGAATCCCTTGTGATTGTAAAAAAAGGTAATTGCAACTTTTTATCTCACAATTCAGCTTTTTTCCTGGCAAGTGCGAGCGTGAATCTCACAATTATGACTTTTTTTTTTCAAAAATTGAAGATTTAAACTCACAACTATTTTCCAAAATCAGAATTGGGAGATATAAATTCATATTTGCTCGTTATAAAGTCAGAATTACATGATAAAAACTTGCAATGCTGACTTTTTTCTTGCAATTGTGAATTTATATCTCAACTTCTTTGCTTGCAATTTCTTATATATCTCATAATTCTGACTTTTCTCAATATTGCGAGTTTATATCTCATAATTCTGACTTTTCTCAATATTGCGAGTTTATATCTCATAATTCTGACTTTTCTCAATATTGTGAGTTTCTATCTCATAATTCTGACTTTTTTCAATATTGTGAGTTTCTATCTCATAATTCTGACTTTTTTCAATATTGTGAGTTTATATCTCATAATTCTGACTTTTCTCATTATTGTGAGTTTATATCTCATAATTCTGACTTTTCTCAATATTGTGAGTTTATATCTCATAATTCTGACTTTTCTCAATATTGTGAGTTTATATCTCATAATTCTGACTTTTTTCAATATTGTGAGTTTATATCTCATAATTCTGACTTTTCTCAATATTGTGAGTTTCTATCTCATAATTCTGACTTTTTTCAATATTGTGAGTTTATATTTCATAATTCTGACTTTTCTCAATATTGTGAGTTTATATCTCATAATTGACTTTTTTCAATATTGCGAGTTTATATCTCATAATTCTGACTTTTCTCAATATTGTGAGTTTATATCTCATAATTGACTTTTTTCAATATTGTGAGTTTATATCTCATAATTCTGACTTTATAACTCACAATTGCAACTTTATATCACGCAATTCTGAGGGAAAAAGTCAGAATTGTGAGATAAAAACTCACAATGACCTTTTTTGTGTTTATTCCACACTTATTAGTATTCCAAAGTATTCTAAAGTATTTAGATGAAGTGACTAAACTTGAGTAATGTAACGAAATGCGTTACAAATGACTTTTTAAAGCAAGTATTTTGTAATCTGTAGCGAAATACATTTTAAAAGTAACCCACCCAACCCTGACTAGCACTAAATTAGAACTTTAAACTTGTGTTTAAAAAGTGTGTCATTTTTACAAATATTTCTGACAACCTGAAAACTGTCAATTGCACGCACCTGTATATAAGTCACCCAGAACAGGCCGACGTTGAACACACTGTAAGCAATGAATCCAGTCAGGTTGAGAGCGAGGAAATCAAAATTGAGGCCCACCACGCTGTATGAAACAAAGCACGCACGTTTAATCATCATGCTTTCATTCCATCTAAATCTCTAAGTCTCAACGATAATCTTGTACCTGCGTCGTTTCCAGTTCTCATACGCCTGTGGGTAGAACGACACGGACCAGGCCAGGAAGTAAATCCATCCAATGATTTGGTTGACGATGAAAAGGACGTTGCTTCTGACAATCAAGAATCTGATTCGTGTTTCAAAACTGGAAAAATAATTCAATATAGGCTTTTATTCATCACTGTGCTGAAGCCGAAACAAAAGTATTATCTGGAAAAAATATCTACTTTGTGTTAAAGTGTAAATGCTTTTTGGGATATTACCTTTCATGTAGTGTGATATATGACTGACTGTGAATGTAAAAGTTCTGCAAACTCCTTAAGCACTGACCGCATTTCTATATATTTGAGTCAAGCAAGTTCAAACTCTAAATGTGCCGCGCATCATTTGTGTGTATTAATGCTCGAGCTGACTTAATAAACACGACTGCCAGCCAGAGGGACGTTAAACAGGAAGCTTTTGTCCGAGCTCACAACAGGTTTTGCAAGGGATTTCTTAAAAAAAAATTCCCCCCCATCCCATTTTTTTCTCACCACCACATCCCTTTAGGGGACAACCAGAACAGCGCTTGTTTCATTTTCATCCAATACTGTGTTTAATTGGTGACAGATTAAGAGAGTTTAGCTTACTACGCACCTTTTTATGTGAGAGTCATTGCTGTAAAGGTAAGCGGTCACCTGACCAACCCCTTTTGCTTGCACTTCAAAAGACACAGATGTGTTTCCAGCTGGCACAACAACCTGAGTGAGATGACAGAGGACACACATAGTTGACAGTGTTTTATGGGATCCGTTTGTTTTAAGTTCATGTGATTATTCATGTATAAATCATCTTTAAAAAAACAAACAAAAAAAACGGATACAGAATTATTAGATGGATAGAATGGATTTTAATACTGACAATTACTTATATGATGCCTGGTATTAATCTAATGATTTCATTAAAAAAAAAAAAAAAAAAAAGCTCTATTAAAATTCAGAATTTTACATGTTCCATATGAAAGTAGATGTCAAAATATAACAAACAGTAGAAAAGCAACTTTAATATTTTTGTAAACTGGCACAGAAAACTATAGACGCTCGTTTCTGCCACGGAATAAAAAAAAAAAAAAATTAAAAAAGATAACTGCGACGTTTTCTCAGAATTTGTGAGATACATCGTCCAGTTCTACAACGTCAGCTCACACCTCTGACAGTTTCTCACAATTGCGAGTTTATATCTTGCAGTTCTGGCTTTATTTCTAAGAATTGCAAGTTCCCATGAGAAAAAAGGGCAGAATTGCGAGGTGCAAACTTGTAACTGACCCGTCGCAAAGCCCCGCCCCCTTTAGTTACTGTTGCTATGTCCGCTCTCATGCCACACATCATGTTCTCACGCTGTGAAAAATACATCGAGGAGCAAAGCGGACACTGACAATGTATATTGTAATTTTTTAAAGCAGTTTAATCAATAAATAGCGTCTAGTGTGTGTTTAATGTGTCGCTCGATCATCTCTAGTTCATTTATAGCATCAAATAAACATGAATGAAGATCAGAAGGAATGTTGTTTCAAGACATGATTCAAGTTCACCAACGTTCATCTACTAACTCCCCTGACCGCTTTGATGGACAAAATTGCGGATTCGGGGTTATGATTGGTCAGATCGCCTGTCAATCAAACTGTTTGCGAAGGGTCAGTTGTGAGAATAAAAGTCGCAATTACTTTTAAAAAAAATTTTATTCAGTGGCGGAAAAAAGCTTTTATAGAAAACAGTATTTTTCTTGTACATGGACAAAAATCACCAATAAATGATAAACTTATAATTTACTAATTCCTAACATAATCTTTGTATTCAACATCAAATTTTGAATCTGATTAAAACAGAAGGGTAAAAACTGCACATACCTCATCTGGCAGTTGAATTATTGAAGAGACATTTTTTGATGTATATGTGACATTGAAATAAACTGTTACAGATGTGTTCAACGATGAACTGTTAATATAAACACATGACAAGCCAAATTTAAACGATTTCCCAAAACACAGTGATAGTGAATACACAAATCCTGTCTTACAATCATACCTTAGTGTAATGGTGATGTTTTCTGAGGATTTTTCCTGTAGATTCACTATTGCTGGCGCTGCGATGGTCACTTCTGCATCTGTAAATATAGTGACATTAACTTCTCCTTTTCTCCTCGTGTAATAACTTATGCATTTAAAACTATGGCAAGCCGTTTTGACTTTTATTCATTTTCAGGATATGAACTTGTGATTATCAACAATTACATTTTCACTAGTTAACATGTTAATTCTTGATATCAGGAATTAGATTTCAACTAGTAAAAACTATAAATGTTGATATCAAGAATTGTGTTTTCGCTAGTGAAATCTCGCCATAGGCTGCCATTCAAATTCAATTGTTGATATCAAGAATTCATTTCTTACTAGTTGAAATTTCAGTTTCGCATATCAGGAATACAATTCTTACTAGTAAAAATCATTTCTGATATCAACAATTACACTGTTACTAGTGCAAATGTCTATTCTTGATATCAGCAATTGATTTTCTACTAGTAAAAATGTTCATTTCTGATATCTGAAAATGAGTTCCTGATATCAATATCATTTCTGATATCTAAAACAGCTTTCTTACTAGTAACAACCACATTCATGTAATCAGAAATGAACACTTTTACTAGTAGCAATTCAATTGTTGACATCAAGAATTGTATTTTTACTAGTGAAATCTCGCCATAGGCTGCCATTCAAATTCAATTGTTGATATCAAGAATTCAGTTGAAATTCCAGTTTCACATATCAGGAATACAATTCTTACTAGTAAAAATGCAAATGTCTGATATCAACAATTACATTGTTACTAGTGCAAATGTCTATTCTTGATATCAATAAATGAATTTCTACTAGTAAAAATATTCATTCTAATATCTGAAAATGCATTCCTGATATCAACATCATTTCTGATATCTAAAACGGCTTTCTTACTAGTAACAATCACATTCATGATATCAGAAATGAACATTTTTACTAGTAAGAATTGCATTCCTGATATGTGAAACTGTAATTTCAACTAGTAAGAAATGAATTCTTTATATCAAACAATTGAATTTGAATGGCAGCCTATGGCGAGATTTCACTAGTAAAAATACAATTCTTGATATCAACAATTATAGTTTATACTAGTGGAAATTGAATTGTTGATATCAAGAATTAACGTTGTTACTAGTGGAAATCTAATTCCTGATATCAAGAATTAACATTGTAACTAGTGAAAATGTAATTATTGATGTCACAAGTTCATATCCTGAAAATGAATAACAGCCAAAACGGCTTGCCATACATTTGCACTAGTAACAATGTAATTGTTGACGTCACAAGTTCATAGCCTGAAAATGAATAAAAGTCAAAGCGGCTTGCCATATAAAACATTATACTTACCACCAAACGTCGTACGCGTACAGGCACACAGCGTTAGGACACACAATAATAACAAAGTATGCATCATCTCGACATTGTTTTTATGTTACACTAGTGTAATTATTCCCGCTTTTTCCGTCACGCGCTCTCATTAAACGTAAAGCGAAAATAATTCAAGCACGTCCAGTAGTGTTTGAAAGACCCAACTCGGACTAACTACAGTTCATCAACCGTCAGTCGATGAGGTAGTGATACAGTACATATAAAAGAATGAGAGAAAACTGTACCACAGGAGGAAACTGATGTTTATCGGTCTGTGCTTCCGCGTGTGACATTAAGATCACGTGACACGGGTCAGCTGACAGTGTGTCGGGTCGCCTCATAGATGAAAAACCGCCCACTCGTTCCCTTGTTCACTAACCCCTATATAGTGAATGACAGTTGAGCGCACTAGTTCAGCAAAGAGTGAACGAAAACGAGTGAGCGAATTCGGACGCTGACGTTAATAGCATTAACATTTCCTATACCCGTCTGTAATATGTCCTGAATTGTATATTACTGTTTATTTGTCATGTTTATTGAGAATAAAGAGAGGATAAAAACACCTGTGTCATGCTATTTAGTATTTATATTTAAAAAATAACAGAACAAAGACACTACACTGTCACATTTGTTTCTAAAAAAATATAATGGTAAATAAAAACACTGTACAACAGTTCACTGACATATGAGGAAAAATCGACCAAATTATCATATGATAATATATATATATATATATATATATATATATATATATATATATATATTATGATATAAATCTGTATCATTTCGCTTCAAAATATCTTTACAAAGATGTTCAAATTAATAAAAAATTACACTTATATTTGTAGAAGTTGCCGCTTCCCGTATTGCCGTCCGCCGTATTTATTTTTCTTTCGCGCTCGATCGTTGGATTCCGGGTGACGCGCTTTAACGAGCGCACATGTACACTCAAAATCAGAGAGCATTGTGGGTAAAAGTAGTGAGGGAATGAAGTCATTCACTCAGAATTCGGACAGCACTACAAAATGTCCCCACCAGAAGCTTGCGATCACTAAAGGAACGAAGGATACCGTCACAGAGAGGCACAAAATCACTCTCCAGAACCTTCCCGTTCTCTGTTCCCTGCCGGTGGAATGATCTCCCTACTTTCATCAGGAACGCAGAATCCCTGGCAATATTCAAGAGACAGCTGAAAACTCATCTCTTCCGTGAACACTTGATCCCCTCATTAAAAAAAAAAAAAACCTTTCCTTCCCTTTTCCCTTCCTACTCTAGCTTATGGTACTGAGCAATGTATGAAACTTGTATTGTGAGCACTTCCTGTGTTATTTGCCAATTCATGAAGAATCGCTTGTTTGTTTTCCTCACTTGTAAGTCGCTTTGGATAAAAGCGTCTGTTAAATGACTAAATGTAAATGTAAATGGCCGACACCCGATATAGTGCACTAGATAGTGGATAGGGAGCGGTTTCGGACACAGCTTAAGAGTCCAAAATCTCTGCTTGTGTGTCCAGATTCCGACAGTTTGCTTGGATGAAAAAAAAAATTGCACTTGGGTTCGGTTCTTGAGGTTGAGGTTAATGAAAAGTAATTTTGCGTAGACAACTTTATGCGATTGTTGTTTCTCTCACAGATTTTGTTGAGATATTTTAGGGTCCTCTGGATCGAACATAGGCTGCTGTTGATGTTGCCTGTTACTGTGAATTTTATTTTTGAACAATATGATTTTATTAGCCACGTTTCATGTACATAAAAACAAATTAAGCAAACAGGAAACGTTGGAAACGCTTTTTTAAAATGCCATGCTATTTAATATGTTATTTTTATGATTGTATTATTGATGTTATTTGGAATTTATAGTCAATTATTTTTTATTTATTTAAAAAAAAAAAATTGTGTATTCATTTGAAATCAGAATTTCAGATTCCCACTCCTCCAGGATGGAGTTTCATTTTGTTGTAAAAATAATTAGAATTTTATTACAGTTGTGTTTTTTTTTATTATTATTATTTATTTTTTGTTTGTTGTGCTGCATTCGTGGCTTGTAATTACAGAGAAAAAAAAATCTCTGTATGTTTTTTTTTCATTGGAAAAAGCATAATGGCTAACTTGGATCACATCTGCTTTGACAACCAATCACATTACAGCCTTAACATCATTGAATTTCGTTCAGAGTTGTGCAACAGTCAATCACTTGTTTGCTGATGCCACAGAACAGAATGAGAAGTGCTGTGTCGTACCTGTTGCGCAATTGTCTGTGACTTCTCTTACAAAACACCATTTATCCATGAATGCTTAAGAGCAAACATGTTGAAGATTAGCCGACGGACTATCAATTTATTAAATGATAAAGCGTTTTCCCACAAAAGCGGTTTATTCAGCCTCTCCTCCATTACATCCGTTAAAAAAACGGCCACTCCTTCCCTGCGTACGGCAACATTAACAGGCTTTTTTCAGCTAACGTTACATGTGTTTTAAAGTACCAATTTTAAGTAGGCCACTCCAATGATTTTCATTTTCATGACACCATTGGCTTCATGGTTGTCATTTAGAACTGTATTTAGATTAACAGCAGGTTAATATTTTCCTAGAATGCATTGAAAATATACTGTAACATACTGTACACAGCTTAAACAGCTGGAAACTGTTAAGTAAACGGTAATAATGCTGTGAAAACAACAAAATCTACAGGAGGCTGATATTCTGTACTCAGAATCTACAGTAGGGAACACAGTATATTACTGTAAAAACAACAGAAATCATTTACAATGTAAGGTTGCCTTCAAGTGGCATTTGCATACTTTGGCACTCAAAATTAAATATTAAGGGACAATTTCGACTTGTAGTACCACCTGACCACTGGAGTTTTTGGCGCTCTGCTCTTCCAAACCCTCCTTCCAGATCCAGATGAGTTTCATCACAGCTGGAGTGGACCAGACCACCTTGGATCTTTAAAAACACGTTTTCAGAGTAGTTTGTGTTTTTGCGTTCACTGCTGACTGACTGATTCAGCGAATCTTCCAGACGAGTTCATTGTGAGAGGTCGAGAGGATAACTGCTCAGCGTTTAATTGTCTGTCTGCATGTTTGGGCACAACATGCGCTGGAGTTGAGAAGATCTTCGCTTCATTACACAGACCAGAGAAATGGGTAAGTATTCCACAAAATTTGACTTTAGACCCACCCAACTCCACACATTGACTTACAAAAACCCAGTGCAGACGTCCAGTGTTGGTTGAACTTAGTTTGTTGGTTTAGTTTCAATAACAAATGCGCAGAACGGTCTTAATTTCACTGAACAAGTAAAACCACTATCACTAATAAAATCACTAATGTTTACTGTAAAACAACATTAATCCCATAATGTAGCTAATATTTGTTACCAGGTAGATCAATCCTGAACTTACACTTGCACATTGTTTTGCTGTATGATTTATAAGCTTGTTTCCTCATGGGGACCTCAAAAATGTCCCCACAAGGTCAAAATTTACTAGTATTACTATTACATTTGGTCCCCATAACGCAGGAAATACCCTCACACACACACAATAGCATCCTCAAGAAACGAATAAGAGATTACCTTAGTTAAAATCTGATTAATATGGATATATAAAAATAAGACAAATATATATGTGTACATAAAAATATACAAATTTTAATAACAGATGTTAAATAAAAAGGTAAGGAATAATACCTCTCTTGTTGCGTGTCACTTCCTGTTTCCCTTCCCTCGCGAGACTTGATCGATTGCTTCTGTCTGCCTCGCTGCTGAATTGTTTGAGTCTGTTGCTCCATAGCTTTATTTGAATCTATTTATTGTTATTGTTTGCTGTCTACTTTATCTTCACTATATATCTGATATTGTCTTATATTGCCTATCACATTAATTTGACATCGCTAGTTTTTAATCTTTTAATCTAAATCACCATCACAACGCGTTAGCACTACGCTAGTTTGTGTTATCCGTGCCCACCGTCATTTCTGTCGCGCTCTCGTTTTCTTCAAATTCATCAAACATCTGGTAAGTCGGATCGGTCTACAAACACGGTAAGCTATGTCATCTTCTCCTTTCATTGTTACTTGCACTGCCTGTCACATGCATAGTTTAGCTTTTTCTGTCAGCGATGAAGGATTCACATGTCATAAATGTAGGGAAATAGTCAGGCTGACAGAGAAAATCTTAGAATTAGAGACACGCATCCAAACTTTAATTGAGGATAGTAAGAATGCAGGGGCTTCAGATACTGTTTTGGATGCGACTAGCCTAGTGAACTCCGTACATTGTTCGGTTCCGGCTGTAGAGCCCGTGCAGCAGGGCAACTGGGTGACCGTGAGGCGGCCTAGTCGTGTTAAAAAACGCCACTCTTCCGTTCCGATTAGAACATCAAACAGGTTCTCCCCACTCAGTGACGCACCCACTGAGAATCCTGTTGAAAGTGCCCTAGTTATTGGCGATTCTATTACACGGAACGTGAAAATAGAGACACCAGCCACCATAGTCACATGTTTGCCTGGAGCCAGAGCGCCTGACATCAAAGCAAATTTAAAAGTGCTGGCTAATGCTAATCGTAAATACTCTAAGATTGTTATTCACGTCGGCGCTAATGATGTCCGACTTCGTCAGTCGGAGATCACCAAAATTAACATTAAAGAGGTGTGTGAAATCGCACGTATGATGTCAGACACTGTAATTTTTTCTGGACCCCTTCCTGCTCGTAGGAGTGATGAGATAATTAGCAGATTATCATCATTCAATGGCTGGCTGTCTAAGTGGTGTTCACAGAATAATATAGGTTTCATAGACAATTGGAAAAGTTTTTGGGGCAGACCTGACCTGTTGAAAAGAGATGATATTCATCCCTCCTGGGGTGGTGCCGCTCTTCTCTCTAGTAATATGGCACATAGTCTTAGAGCTCAACCTTGACTAACTGGGGCCCAGGTCAGGAAGCAAACAGACTGGCTAAACCGACCGTCTGCTAGCTGTCTCACGTCACAGAATTCAGATAAATCCCAACACATAGAGACTCTTTCACCTAGATTTCATCAGATAGAGACTGTGTCTGTACCCCGAACTAATAAATACAGAAAACTTCCAAACCCATTTACGGGTGATAATTTAATTGATGTTCAACAAGTAGTAAACAGAGATTATAAAGATAACAAAATGATAAAGCTTGGGTTGCTGAATATTCGATCCCTTTCTTCAAAAGCACTTATTGTAAATGATATTATCACAGAAAATAACCTAGATGTGCTGTGTTTGACAGAAACCTGGCTAAAACCAGACGATTACATTACTTTAAATGAGTCTAGCCCTCCAGGTTACTATTATCGACACGAACCTCGTCAGAAAGGTAAAGGGGGAGGTGTTGCTGTAATCTATAGTAATATCTTCAGTATTACTCAAAAGTCTTTCAAATATATCTCTTTTGAAGTGATGGTGCTCTATGTAACGTTATATAATGTAAGTGACAAATCTCATTTGAAATTTGTGTTGGCTACTGTATACAGGCCACCGGGCACCATACAGATTTTATCAAAGAATTTGCTGATTTTCTATCGGAGTTAGTACTGGCTGTGGATAAAGTCCTTATTGTTGGTGATTTTAATATACATGTAGATAATGAAAAAGACGCTTTGGGATTGGCATTAACAGATATTCTAAGCTCTATTGGAGTTAGACAACACGTGTCAGGACCAACTCATTGTCGTAATCATACTCTAGATCTAATATTGTCACATGGAATCAATATTGATGCCGTTGAAATTCTGCAGCAGAGCGATGACGTCTCAGATCATTATCTAGTCTCATGCGTGCTACATTTATCCAAGGCTGGAAAACCGCCTGTCTGCCATAAATATGTTAGAACCATCACTTCTACCACTAAAAATTGCTTTATAAATAATCTTCCTGATCAGTTTCATCAACTTAGCAAACCAGACAGCTTAGAAGAACTCGATGTTGCAACAGAAACTATTGACGCTCTCTTTTCGAACACTCTAGACTCTGTCGCTCCTTTGCGCTTAAAAAAGATTAAGGATATTAGTCCAACGCCATGGTATAACGAGCACACTCGGGCCCTTAAGAGAGCAGCCAGAAAACTGGAGCGCAGCTGGAAGAATTCAAAACTAGAAGTTTTTCGGATTTCATGGAGAGAGAAAATGATGGAGTACAGAAAGGCTGTAAAAACCGCTAGATCTGCTTATTTTTCAAATCTTTTAGAAGAAAATAAACACAACCCTAAGTATTTATTTAATACAGTGGCTAAATTAACAAGAAATACAGCCTCAACTTCTGATGTTTCCAAACAGCACAGCAGTAATGACTTTATGAACTTCTTTACTTGCAAGATTGACAACATTAGAGAGAAAATTATAGCCATGCAACTGTCTACTACAGAATCACATCAGACAGTGGGTTGTTGTATCCCTGAGGAAAAATTCCATTCATTCGCTGCCATAGGAAAGGAAGAATTGTCTAAACTTGTTAAATCATCAAAATCTACAACATGTATGTTAGACCCTATACCGACTAAGCTATTGAAAGAGATGCTTCCAGAGGTCATAGATCCTCTTCTTAAGATCATTAATTCATCTTTATCACTAGGTTACGTACCAAAAAATTTTAAGCAGGCTATTATCAAACCTCTTATTAAAAAACCACAACTTGATCCTGGTGAATTAGTCAATTACAGACCGATTTCCAATCTACCTTTTCTGTCAAAAATACTAGAAAAGGCAGTATCATCTCAGCTTAGTTCCTACTTGGAAAGAAATGGTATCTGTGAGGTTTTCCAGTCAGGATTTAGACCGTACCATAGTACTGAGACTGCTCTCATTAGAGTTACAAATGATTTGCTCTTATCATTAGATCATGGTTGTATCTCTCTATTAGTGTTACTAGACCTCAGTGCTGCTTTTGACTCAATCGACCACAATATTCTTTTGAATAGACTAGAAAATTATGCTGGAATTAGTGGAATTGCATTGGCATGGTTCAAATCATACTTATCTGACCGTTATCAGTTTGTAGTAGTAAACGAAGAGATGTCATTTCGATCACGAGTTAAATATGGAGTACCACAAGGCTCAGTTCTAGGACCGTTGCTTTTCACTCTGTACATGCTACCCTTGGGAGATGTCATTAGGAAGCATGGCATTAGCTTTCACTGTTACGCTGATGATACTCAGCTCTATATTTCCTCGCGCCCTGACGAAACCTACCAATTCTCAAAATTAACAGAATGCGTAGCTGATATAAAAAATTGGATGATTTGTAATTTCCTACTACTAAACTCAGAAAAAACAGAGATTCTAATTATTGGACCAAAAACTTCAGCACATAAAAACCTAGAATACTGTCTAACACTTGATGGCTGCTCTGTTAAGTCGTCTTCGTCAGTGAGGAACCTGGGTGTGCTCTTTGATACCAATCTTTCATTTGAAAGCCACATTTCTAGCATATGTAAAACCGCATTCTTCCATCTTAAAAATATATCTAAATTGTGACATATGCTCTCAATGACAAATGCGGAACAGCTAGTTCATGCGTTTATGACCTCGAGACTAGATTACTGTAACACTCTATTGGGTGGTTGCCCTGCTCGCGTAATAAACAAATTACAGCTGGTCCAAAACGCAGCTGCTAGAGTCCTTACTAGAACCAGGAAATATGAACATATTAGCCCGGTTCTGTCAAAACTGCACTGGCTCCCTATTAAACATCGTATAGATTTTAAAATCTTGCTAATTACTTACAAAGCACTAAATGGCTTAGCTCCCCAGTACCTGAGTGAGCTCTTAACGCATTATAGTCCTTCGCGTCTATTACGATCTCAGAATTCTGGCCAGTTGTTAATACCTAGAATATCAAAATCAACCGCAGGCGGTAGATCCTTTTCCTATTTGGCACCTAAACTCTGGAACAACACACTCGGTCAGTTTAAATCTAGACTAAAAACGCATCTATTTAACTTGGCATACACATGACGCACTATAAACTTTTGTCTTCATATCCGTTAAAGGATTGTTAGGCTGCATAGATCAGGTCAGCCGGAACCGGGATCACTTCCTATAACACCAGATGTACTCGGTACATCAGAAGAAGAATGGCGTCTACGCTAATTTTTTGTCTCTCTGCTTATCCCGAGGTTTACCAATTAACGTGATTGGCTGGATCTGGGCCGTGTCCGGGTCGGACGGGGAACCTGTGCCTGTGTGCGGCAGCAATGTGGCCCTGTGGTGTCGGCGGAGACTGTGTTAACTGGCTCATCCTTTAAGACCTTACCGACTCATCAGCCAGTGGCACATATCCCAACAAACCGTCCCATACCGGCGTGATCCAAAAGATCTTAAACTAGATTAAATATTTTGACTGTTGCGATTCCAAAACGGTTTAATGACCTGTAACTCTGCCTGAGTATCGGACAAGTGTTCACTGTTGGCCAGAGGAGAACTGGCCCCCCGACTAAGCCTGGTTTCTCCCGAGGTTTTTTTCTCCATTTGTTGGAGTTTTGGTTCCTTTGGCTTGCTTAAGTTGGGGACACTTGCTTGATATTCAGCAGTGTTTTTGATATGCCTGTATTGGCGCCGTTGTATACAAACTGAGCTGAGCCGGACGATTACGTCACTGTTTTCTGCAGTGCTGATATACATAAATTAACTAGACTAATAACTATTGATATTTGCAACGGAATGAATCAATAATATATAGAATAAGCTGCACAATGACACCATTTTCTTATTAATGTAAAGCTGCTTTGCCACAATTTGCATTGTAAAAAGCGCTATATAAATAAAGATGACTTGACTTGACTTGACTTGACTTGTCTGGCGCCCACTAGGGTCCACAAAAAGAGAAGAAAGGAACCTGTCCCACAAGACCATGAATGATAGAAAAAATATTTCTTTATTAAGCAGAACCGTAACATTATTCAGGACACGAACCCCAAACTCGAATAACAGGGATAGCAATCCCAAAGATTGACCAACCAGGAGAGAGAAAACAAAATAGAAGAGCCTGAAAGAGATCTGTTAACTTTTACTCTGTTCTCCACCAGCAACGGTGGGAAGCTCCTCCAGCTGTGTGACCACGGGTGAGAGCACATGTAATGATGAGTCAGACGGCCAATGGTCAACACAACAGCGAACAATAGTGGCAAGGAACAGGCAGACTC
>CM074312.1:9186456-9338956 GCA_037194245.1 Opsariichthys bidens
AAAAAAATGATGAAAGAGTGAAGTGTGCTTTTGCATAAATGCACTGAAAAGAGAGATCGATTGATATTTTATTTATTTAGATTTTTTTATATATTCTTTTTTCTCAGGTTCCTATGAAAACTGTTGTTTGAAGTACATTGTTGGAATCAGAAAGAACATGAGAAAAAATATTGTGAGTTACAGAGTGCAGGAAACAGATGGAGGATGTAACATTCCTGCCATTGTGTGAGTATGCCTTTTTGATAAAGCACATAAAACACAATCGCTTGGAAAACTGGCCTTCATGATACCAGTGATAATGCAGCTTTTTCTCATTGTTTTCTGGTCTCTAAACAGTTTCAAGCTGAAGAGCTCAAAGACTCTCTGCGCTGATCCGAAACAATCCTGGGTGCAAAAACTCATGCAGAAAGTTACTCAGAAAAACAAACTCTAAGTAGCGTACGACTTTCGGACGCCGATTTGATTCACCACAGGCGAACCTGTTGCATTTTTAACCAAAACGCTAAAAAAAAAAACAATATGTAGGTTATAACACCATCACTCCTGCTGATTCACTTATTTTCTACATCAGACTATGAATTGCTATATCTTCATGCGGAGGTCCAGAATGAACTGTATTGGTTATTCTATTAGAACAATATGAATGTATGAACTGTGAATGTTAGAATGTTTCCATGCTGCACATTGAATCTTTTTATGCTCCCTGTATATATTTTTTTGCCTTTTTTTATGTTGTAATCAAACAAACATGTAACCTGTGAACTGCATAGCCTGCATTTAAGTGTGTGTGTGTGTGTGTGTTTGAGTGTGTAAGAGCGCAGTATACATTTAATGCATTAAGTGTAATAAAGTGTTGCAATTATACACTTAAATAAATTGTCTCGTTTTCTTTTGTGTGCAATATTCTGCAATGCGCTATTTCTATGACTACTTTAGTATTCATCTGTATTTCAGTATGTTATTTTTAACAAGCAGACACTGTTTTATTTAGCCTTTAAATGAAATTTTAATTGCTTAATGAGAAAAGCTTGGTAATAACATAAATCTGCCTTTCAGGGCGTCAGACTTGCTAAGTAAATACGTTTATTTCCCAGTTGGTTCCATGCCACTGAACACGTGTTTGTTCTTGCTTAAGCTCTTTTGATTTAGGGGATTCTTATCTCAGTATCTTTCAAATTGCCAAAGTATCCCTGTGAGGAATGACAGCTGATGCCTAAACTTGCTGAGGTGGGATGAATTACTGAGTGTAGTTTCTCCATTTTATGCCAAATACCTGTGATTCAAATATTCTGGATCTAAACCTGTCATCGCATCCATTTATTCTTGCTGTGTGGGCAAAAATAGCTGTATTAAAAAAATACTGGTCTGATATACATATTACTTTTTTCTTGCAATTGTGAATTTAGTGTGAGTTTATATCTCATAATTCCGACTTTTCTCAATAAATTCTGACTTTTCTCAATATTGTGAGTTTATATCTCATAATTCTGACTTTTCTCAATATTGTGAGTTTATATCTCATAATTCTGACTTTTCTCAATATTGTGAGTTTATATCTCATAATTTTGACTTTTCTCAATATTGTGAGTTTATATCTCATAATTCTGACTTTTCTCAATATTGTCAGTTTATATCCCATAATTCTGACTTTTCTCAATATTGTGAGTTTATATCTCATAATTCCGACTTTTCTCAATATTGCGAGTTTATATCTCATAATTCTGACTTTTCTCAATATTGCGAGTTTATATCTCATAATTCTGACTTTTCTCAATATTGTGAGTTTATATCTCATAATTCTGACTTTTCTCAATATTTCTCAATATTTTCAGTTTATATCTCATAATTCTGACTTTTCTCAATATTGTGAGTTTATATCTCATAATTCTGACTTTTCTCAATATTGTGAGTTTATATCCCATAATTCTGACTTTTCTCAATATTGCGAGTTTATATCCCATAATTCTGACTTTTCTCAATATTGTCAGTTTATATCTCATAATTCTGACTTTTCTCAATATTGTCAGTTTATATCCCATAATTCTGACTTTTCTCAATATTGTGAGTTTATATCTCATAATTCTGACTTTTCTCAATATTGCGAGTTTATATCTCATAATTCTGACTTTTCTCAATATTGCGAGTTTATATCTCATAATTCTGACTTTTCTCAATATTGCGAGTTTATATCTCATAATTCTGACTTTTCTCAATATTGTGAGTTTATATCTCATAATTCTGACTTTTCTCAATAGTGTGAGTTTATATCTCATAATTCTGACTTTTCTCAATATTGTGAGTTTATATCCCATAATTCTGACTTTTCTCAATATTGTGAGTTTATATCTCATAATTCTGACTTTTCTCAATATTGCGAGTTTATATCTCATAATTCTGACTTTTCTCAATATTGTGAGTTTATATTTTATATCTCATAATTCTGACTTTTCTCTTTCTCAATATTGCGAGTTTATATCTCATAATTCTGACTTTTCTCAATATTGTCAGTTTATATCTCATAATTTTGACTTTTCTCAATATTGTCAGTTTATATCTCATAATTCCGACTTTTCTCAATATTGCGAGTTTATATCTCATAATTCTGACTTTTCTCAATATTGTCAGTTTATATCTCATAATTCTGACTTTTCTCAATATTGTCAGTTTATATCTCATAATTCTGACTTTTCTCAATATTGCGAGTTTATATCTCATAATTCTGACTTTTCTCAATATTGTGAGTTTATATCTCATAATTCTGACTTTTCTCAAAATTGTGAGTTTATATCTCATAATTCTGACTTTTCTCAATATTGTCAGTTTATATCTCATAATTCTGACTTTTCTCAATATTGTGAGTTTATATCTCATAATTCTGACTTTTCTCAATATTGTGAGTTTATATCTCATAATTCTGACTTTTCTCAAATTGTGAGTTTATATCTCATAATTCTGACTTTTCTCAATAGTGTGAGTTTATATCTCATAATTCTGACTTTTCTCAATATTGTGAGTTTATATCTCATAATTCTGACTTTTCCCAATATTGCGAGTTTATATCTCATAATTCTGACTTTTCTCAATATTGTGAGTTTATATCTCATAATTCTGACTTTTCTCAATATTGCGAGTTTATATCTCATAATTCTGACTTTTCCCAATATTGTGAGTTTATATCTCATAATTCTGACTTTTCCCAATATTGTGAGTTTATATCTCATAATTCTGACTTTTCTCAATATTGTGAGTTTATATCTCATAATTCTGACTTTTCCCAATATTGCGAGTTTATATCTCATAATTCTGACTTTTCTTTATATCTCATAATTCCGACTTTTCTCAATATTGCGAGTTTATATCTCATAATTCTGACTTTTCTCAATATTGTGAGTTTATATCTCATAATTCTGACTTTTCTCAATATTGTGAGTTTATATCTCATAATTCCGACTTTTCTCAATATTGTGAGTTTATATCTCATAATTCTGACTTTTCTCAAAATTGTCAGTTTATTTCTCATAATTCTGACTTTTCTCAATATTGTGAGTTTATATCTCATAATTCTGACTTTTCTCAATATTGAGAGTTTATATCTCATAATTCTGACTTTATAACTCACAATTGCAACTTTATATCACACAATTCTGAGAGAAAAAGTCAGAATTGTGAGATAAAAACTCACAATGACCTTTTTTGTGTTTGTTCCACACTTATTAGTATTCCAAAGTATTCTAAAGTATTTAGATTAAGCATATATTTTGTAATCTGTAGTGAAATACATTTTAAAAGTAACCCACCCAGCCCTGAACACAGTGTGCTGTGTAATAACAGATTTTGCCCGGAAATTAAAAAAAAGAAAAAGAAAAAAATAAATAAAGTCAATTTTGTGGGAGTGCAAAATTTTGATACCACCATAACATAACCCAGACGGCAGCTGACTCCGCGCCGGATCCGGTTTCACTGCTCTAATACGGATCCAGCCCGGACCCGGTTTCAGTGGGCGGGAACAACAGTCGTAAAGCAGACTCCGGCCGTATCCGTGGAAATGAGCGCGCAAATTTCATTCTGGAGTTTAGAAGAGGAGGCACTCGGCATCTTACCTCAAATACTTCACCAATTTAACTCAACCAGTGTGATCAAACTGTTCTATTAATGAATTATTCTTTTATTAAATATATTATGTACTCGTTGGCTTAAAGTTAAGATTTGGAGTTTTTAATCGCTCATTTAGATCATTTTATCAAATTGACGAATCTTAACTGCTTTAATTTGTACTTTTAAAGTTTTAACTGCACAGTAATGTTAGTGATAGGCTGGGTTTCCTTAGTTAATTTTAACTAACATGAACTAATCATGATCAATGCATTTGTTACAGTATTTATTAATCTTTGTTGATGTTAGTTACGGTTGTCCGTTGTTCATGTTACTTCACATCGTGCATTAAATCATGATAACAAATACATTTGATTGAATAACTTTATTTGTAAATGTTGAAATTAACTTTAACAAAGATTAATAAATGATGTAGAAATGCAGTTCATTCTCAGTTCATGTCAACAAATGACACAAATAATAATAATAACCAATAACTAACTTCGACCAGTGCATCAGATGGTCAAATAGATTCTCTCGGCTTTTGACTGTCGCGGTGGACAGAAGGAACATGCAAGAGCCAAAGTGGCGGTTTGTGTGTTTAGCTATTACTGTTTTTCATTACAATAAGCAATAGTGACTGACTTCATAAAGAAAAAAGGCACAGTCGAGTTTATATCGTCACACGTTCCAGTGTTTTCCAAGCCCAGTTGCAGCATTTGTCTATATAATAATGTACAGTATAAATATACAAACTATATTTTATAAACTCTGCAGTAGTGCAGACGGCTCTTTGACTGCGCTTGGCGAATCTTTAGCGTAAAGAAAGCTCGTCTTTTGTGTGCCGCTGGACCTACACTTGAACTCTGTTGCTGACGACAGTAAAATACTTGAGGGAGAAGATTTAACTGTTTATTTCTCAAGTCGTCGCTCCAGATTTAGAGATTATTTTCTGTGGACTGTCCTCTGTGGTGGTTAGATCTAGCCAGGCCATCTGTGGGTTAATTTTGATTTCTTTTGGGGGGTTTTTTTACACCAAGAGAGGAAGGGCTTGTCTTAAACATTATTTTAAAAGCATTATATTATTATTCTGCGGACACTTCATATTTAGTTCAAATTGCACACACCTTTTTTATAGCTGAACTTCTCTCTCTTTTTCTTTTTTTTTTGTGCTCTCTCATATACACACATTCACATGTAATCAATTGTGGTGTTGGTTCTTCATTTTTGATTCCCAACTATTTTTTTTTTTATTACGTCATAGACTAATTTCGACCAGAGAGATAATTAATCAGCCATCCATAAGCATGTCACACTCATGCAATGCAAGATTGTTATCCAATCCAGTATTTTAAATCCCTGGAATTGGTCTCAGATGGCATGATTGCACAGTGTTTCAGTCTGATCTTCACACAAAGCTGTTGTATGGCTTCGGGGGACTTGTAATATAGTGTATGCAGTGTACATACATAATATTGTGTAATACTGTAAAAAAAAAAAAGGGAAAGATGTTATGTAAATGTCCCTAAAGCATTTTAGATTTTTGTTTTTTTCAAACTTTGTGTTCATAACTTTCAAGTCAAGTCACCTTTACTTAAATAGCGCTTTTTACAATGCAAATTGTGGCAAAGCAGCTTTACAGTAATAATTGGCAAATAATTTTTGGCTCCCAAAGAAAATGGTGCAGGGTTGGGGGGTAACAAAATACAAGTAACTTAGTGACGTATTTAAAATACAAATTTGAGTGACTGTGTTTCATTTGAAATGGGTGGTAATCAGATTACAGTTCCATCTGAAAAGTGTTTTAGATTACCAAAGTGATTACTTTGAGTTTTAATGTCATTTAAACAGCATTACTGCATGATCCACGATTGTTTTCATGGTTGATTGAGTCCCTTGTGATTGTAAAAAAAGGTAATTGCAACTTTTTATCTCACAATTCAGCTTTTTTTTTTTCAAAAATCCAAGATTTAAACTCACTACGGTTTTATAAAATCAGAATTGGGAGATATAAATTCATAATTGCAAGTTATGAAGTCAGAATTACAGGATAAAAACTTGCATAACTGACTTTTTGAGTTTAAATCTCAACTTCTTTGCTTGCAATTCTGACTTTTCTCAATATTTTCAGTTTATATCTCATAATTCTGACTTTTCTCAATATTTCGAGTTTATATCTCATAATTCTGACTTTTCTCAATAATGCGAGTTTATATCTCATAATTCTGACTTTTCTCAATAATGCGAGTTTATATCTCATAATTCTGACTTTATAACAATTGTAACTTTATACCATGCAATTCTGAGAAAAAACTCAGAATTGTGAGGTAAAAATTGAGAATTACCTTTTTTGTGTTTGTTTCACACTTATTAGTATTCCAAAGTATTCTAAAGTATTTAGATGAAGTGACTAAACTTGAGTAATGTAACGAAATACGTTACAAATGACTTTTTAAAGCATGTATTTTGTAATCTGTAGTGAAATACATTTTTAAAGTAACCCACCCAGCCCTGAAATGGTGTTCTTGTCCATCTTTTTCTATATATTATTGATTCATTCCGTTGCAAATATCAGTAGTTATTAGTCTAGTTAATTTATGTATATCAGCGCTGGAGAAAACAGTGACGTAATCGTCCGGCTCAGCTCAGTTCACATACAACGACACCAAAAACACTGCTGAATATCAAACAAGTGTCCCCGACTTAAACAAGCCAAAGGAACCAAAACTCCAACAAATGGAGAAAAAAAACCTTGGGAGAAACCAGGCTTAGTTCTCCTCTGGCCAACAGTGAACACTTGTCCGATACTCAGGCAGAGTTACAGGTCATTAAACCCATTTGGAATCGTAACAGTCAAAATATTTTTTTTAATCACACCGGTATGGGACGGTTTTCTGGGGATAACTTTGAGAGAACCTTGCCAGAACATTAGCCAAAGCTCTTTATGTTCCCTGCTAGAAATCTGCTGGGTCAGTAATTGAAACCTTTTGCATCTACACCAATAGGTGCCAGTATAAACCTGAAGACAGTTTCCAAACCGGCTGGTGTAATAAAAACAATTAAAGCCCGAGAGTGTTTTATATGTACAGTATGTGATGATTCTGTGACAATGCCGCATTTGTAACTAAACTGTGAATAGGTTAGCGTCACTTTTCTCACATTCAGGGTGGTTGGGCATTTCCAGGACAATATGTCATCAATGTACGCTTGTTCCACCAACAAATCTAAACTTGTTATTTGCCTCTTTTCATGACTAATAAATCGGGTTCTGTTGGCCTGTAGCCATGAGAACTTTTGCAAGTGCTCAGAAATGATCATTTAATAGTGTCTGCCAATTGCACGGACTATTTCACATGCTTGTAACCTGTCTGCGCTTCTGATAACACATCATTTGTGACGGCTCAAACAGACCAAAACTTACATAAAAGAAAAAAAAAAAAAAAAAAAGTTTCAATCTGTTTCATTTAGAAGAAAACCAACTTTGACCGATCTCATTAATTATGCGTTTCAGAGGGAGAAAAATTCCCATATAAGGGAGATGATCATTTTGGTATATATATGAGTAAGGGTTGTAATATTTTCTCATGTTTTGCAGATTAGGTCATCCAAAAGACACAATGACACACACTGAGGATAAACAATCAGTCTTTGATAACAATGTTAATGAAACAAAAGGCCACTTAAAGGGTTAGTTCACCCAAAAGTGAAAATAATGTCATTTATTACTCACCCTTGTGTCGTTTCACACCGGTGAGACCTTCTTTCAGCTTTAGTACTCTTAATTGTATTAAAACATTTAAATGTGAGTACAGTGGCTCAAATTTGAAACTTTGTTTAATATTGTAAAGCGACGAGAGTACTTTTTGTGCGCCAAAAAACAACAAATAATGATTTCAAAACTTCGAATCTTTACGAATCTTTTGATCTTTTGATCTTTCTCGAAACATTGAATCGAAACAAAAGATTCGTAAAGATTCATGAAGCAGTGTTTTGAAATCGCTCATCACTAGATATTGTTGAATAATAGTTATTTTGACGCACAAAAAGTATTCTTGTCGCTTTATAATATTAATGTTGAACCACTGTAGTCACATGACCTGTTTTAAATGTGTTTTAGTATCTGAAAGTGTAAATGATCTTGCTGTCAATAGAGACTCACTGAACCATCGGATTTCATCGAAAATATCTTCATTTGTGTTCTGAAGATGAATGTCTTGACGTCTTGAGGAACGACATGAGGGACAGTAATAAATGTCTGAATTTTCATTTATTTTTGAGTGAACTAACCCTTTAAGTGTAGTTCAAGAGAGTATACTTTGTTACTTCTTACTTAATATATACAAAGTGTGTGTGTGTGTATGTATATATATATATAAATAAGTTTGTGAACTCCTTGTAGAATCTGTGAAAATGTGAATAATTTGAACAAAATGAGAGATCACACAAAATACATGTTATTTAGTCAGATGTTTTACATGAAACATGTTTACTTAAATTCCACAAGACAAAAAAAAAATCTGAATTTATAAAAATTATCCCATTAAAAAGTTTTAAAATGTTAAAATTTATCCACATTTTCACAGATTCTACAAGGGGTTCACAAACTTTCAAGTAGCACTAATATATATATATATATATATATATATATATACACACACATATACATATATATATTAATACAACAGTTCTTTCTGGTTATCGAATCTGATTGGCGGAGAGTCATGCGATATTCTAGTGATCGCAGCACTCCTACCTTTTCACTGTTTGTATCACTCCGCTCCAAGCGACTGTAATGACAGCAGAGCAAATCCACTGTAATTTTTGCGAATACTACAGTTGTTGTACCACAAACTGTTGTTTTAAGAGATTTTAGGCAAGAATGTAGTTGTTAAGACCTCAAATATGTGATTCATATTTAATCATAGCGCCTGTTTACAATGTATTTGCACGTTTTCAGAGACGTGAGCTCCAGGCGGAGAACAGCTTCACCTCCGTCAGTTCTTCAGGGATTTACGGCACATAAAACGGGCAGTCTTTGTTATTATTAATCTGTTACTTGTTCCTGAACATATTGACTTGGGCTATTTATTTAAATGATCTTTTAAATTTAATGAATTCATGTTAAGGCTATATTTAACTCTCATCCGGTTCCCATCAAACTGTTGTATAAATGCGATATGGGTGTATATCAGCACGCTGTGACCTCCGGCCTGACTGAGCACGCAACGCAACTGCTTGTCCAGGCCCTGGTCATTTCAAGGCTTGATTACTGCAGTGCTCTTCTGGCTGGTCTGCCGTCAAGTGCAATCAAACCTCTTCAAATGATCCAGAACGCTGCTGCTCGTCTTGTCTGCAACGAACCTAAGAGAGCCCACGTCACGCCCCTCTTCATCTCTCTGAGTTCAATTGAAAATATAGCTGCTAGCAGCGATGTGCGGGCCCAAGCCGGTGGCACCGCTACCTCGTGGTTTAAGGACAACTGGGCACAGCGGGCAAAATGAATTTAAACGGTGTCTCCAGTTGGAGACTGACCAGTTAGTTGAGTCAGATTATTCAATATAATACTAACTAAAAGCGATCATATCATAGCAAAGTTATCATTAGCAGTTCAAAGTGTTATATATTCAGCTGAATTTATCTTATTATATTGTTAAACTAATTATATAAAACTAAATAGTCAGTGAAATACAAATGAACTGGTTCTTTGCCTTTATTTCTTTATACAAATTTATAGAAGAGAAGGGCTAAGAGATTTCCTATCCTACAATGCAGACAAAAGGAGACAGCAATGAAAGGGTTAAACCTGCAAGACCCTGAGAGAGAGAGGGGGGGGGGATATTCAGAAGAAATATTTTGAAGAAAACAAGTATATTGATCTGAAATATAGTACATTCATTTTAAATTCTTCCAGGTTCCATTGAATTTATCTTAAGGTATTTTATGTTATTTTTAACCATATTATTAAACTAATTATATAGAACCATATAGTCAGTGCACGACAACTGAACTGGTTCTATGCCTTCATTTTTTATGAAATTTACGATCATATAATTCAGAAAAAAGGAGACAGCAATGAAAGGGTTAAACCTGCCAAATTAAAACACCGAGAACTGTGAGAGCTCGTGAACTGTCTAAATGTGTGTGCGTGCAATGTATGAGGAGAGACGAATGTAATATAAACGATAACGATCCAAAAACAATTTATTTGCAGAAGTTTATATTTTAGTTTTATTTTTTAAAATACCTGCATGGATGTCGTTCTTTGTATAACTGGGCGCGATCATTATTAGGAGACGCTGCGCGTCTGTTTGTGTGACATTAAAAAGTTTCTTTTACAGTTTGGAAGATTTTCTATGTTCTTGTGATCGAATCTTGTCTAATCGCTTGAATGATTCAAGGGGGCGTGTTTGATATATGGACCAAGTTTTCAAGCGTGTTTGATATATGGACCAAGTTTTCGGACCCCATTCAAGGGGGCGCTGCCGAGCCCCCGTGCCACGCCCGGGTCCCAGCCTCTGTCACGTCCTAATGGCCGCAGGTTCCAATGCGTGTGCAAAGTTTCAAGAGTTTTTGAGCATGTTAAGGGCCCCGAACGGTTGAAAAAAAATAAAAATAATAATAATAATAATAATCCTTAGAAAAACAATAGAAGGGCTTGGGCCCTAACTAATTATACTAATGATTTGGGAAAAATGGATAAACCATAGTGGTTGAGACAGCTCTGTGGTGAAGAGAAGACCCTTATCTTTTTCCCTGGAGAAAATCCTGAAGATCTCCCCAAGGAGTACCTTGTGAGTCGAATGTCAGGATATTTAAAAATTGAGCTTCTGTTGATCATAACTGATAAAAAAAGTAATCAAGTTGAAAAAAACAATGTTTTTAGATGTTTGAATGAGTTGTTATAAGCTGATCCAGCCGTTTGCTTTTTTACAGTTTTAAGAAACAAATAAATTTTTCTCCTTTGCATTTCATATTGTTACGTCCAATGACGTTTTTTTTTTTTTTGATACTGATTTGGGGGCAGTTGTTTGTTTCTTGCTTTTCCTCTCTCCCTCTCCTGCGCTGCTGCTGTAACAGGTGCTGATTGCTGGCACCTGACGCTCGTTTCCCCAGAATCACACTACAAACCAGCTACAAAGCAGTCAGGAATGGACAGAGAGGGAGAGGAGAGAGACAGAGCCGCTTTCCTCCCCATGGATCTTCCCTGCAGCCCCAGACATTTGTTGTCAGTGGATCTATTGGTTGACAGTTGTAGATACTGAAACTTGTGATAGAGTTTCCAATCGATTTTGCTGTTGTGCTTTGCACCTAAATGTTTAACGTCAAACTCTCTGTGTTGCTGACGCTCTTTTTATTATATCTTTTTCTTTTCTTTTTGTTAAATATTCTTTATTTGTAGGGAGGAGGGTGCCATTTTTTCTTTAATCCTTTTTCTCCTGTTTTTGGGTAAGTTAGGGAGTAAAGGAAGTTTCTTTTGTCTTTTTTTTCCCCTTTTGTTTTCTTCATGATAGGTAAATTAGTTTTAAAATTGAGTTAGTTGTGTTTTGTTTGTTATGTTGGCTATGCCCCCTCCTGAAGTCTTCTTTTGTGTTTGTAACAGCATTTTTGGTTGACCATCAGTGTAATAATAAAACATTCTGCAATAATTCTCAGAGTTGCATAGTATTTAGTGCTGGGACTGGGAAAGGGAAGCTCCATGTGGTCTCACCTCTGATCTTTCTTTTTTTTTTGTCACGTTTTCCTCGATTCCCCTAGACCGAGTTGACGTGGGGAACGTGACAATATTTTGTAAATATCTACTGAATATGCATAAACTAGACACCTCTATATAGCAGTTGCATACACTGATCAGGCACAACATTATGACCACCTTCCTAATATTGTGTTTGCTGTCAAAACAGCCCTGACCCGTCGAGGCATGGCCTCCACTAGACCATGTTAGCAGCAGATCCTTTAAGTCCTGTAAGTTGCGAGGTGGATTGGATTTGTTTGTCTGGCACATCCCACAGATGCTCGATTGGATTCAGATTGGGGGAATTTGGCGGCCAAGTCAACACCTCAATCTCGTTGTTGTGCACCTCAAACCATTCCTGAACCATTTTTGCTTTGTGTCAGGGCTCATTATCCTGCTGAAAGAGCCACAGCCACCAGGGAATACCGGATGAACGGATGTACATGGTCTGCAACAATGCTTAGGTAGGTGGTACGTGTCAAAGTGACATCCACATGGATGGCAGGACTCCCAGCAGAACATTGACCAAAGCATCACACTGCCTCCACAGGCTTGCTATCTTCCCATAGTGCATCCTGGAGTCACGTGTTCACCAGGTAAGCGACACACACGCACCGGGCCATCCACACGAAATGATTCTTCAGATTCTTCCATTGCTCCGTGGTCCAGTTCTGATGCTCCCGTGCCCACTGTTGGCGCTTTCGGCGGTGGACAGGGGTCATCATGAATACCCTGACTGGTCACACGCAGAAAACCGATACACTGTGTATCTGACACCTTTCTATCAGTACCAGCATTAACTTCTCGAGCAGTTTGAGCTTCAGAAGCTCGTCTGCTGGATCGAACCACACGGGCCAGCCTTCGCTCCCCGCGTGCATCAATGAGCCTGTCACTGGATCACCGCTGTTCCTTCCTTTGAATCACTTTTGACAGATACTGACCACTGCGGGAACACCCACAAGAGCTGCAGTTTTGGAGAAGTTCAGACCCAGTCCCATCACAATTTGGCCCTTGTCAAACTCGCTCAATCCTTACTCTTGCCCATTTTTCCTGCTTCTAACACATCAACTTTGAGGACAAAATGTTCACTTGCTTCCTAATATATCCCACCCACTAACAGGTGCCGTGATGAAGAGCTAATCGGTGTTCTTCACTTCACCTGTCAGTGTCATAATGTTATGCCTGATCGGTGTATAATACAGACAATAGTAACAAATTCAAAATCTCCTGAGAAGCAGCTCTAAAAAGCCAACAGTGGCATTATTCAGCTCAAGTCAGGTCAGTGTTGATTCAGTTCAGTTCAATAACTGGAAAATTCATCAATTGTGCATACACACTGTGTACAGTATACATATTTGTGCACTTCTACTTCTACACCCCACTGCACACTGAACAAGCAAAAGACAAGAGAGTAGTGTTGTACATTTTCCACATCTGTGCGTAATTTGATGTGTTTATGGTCAACCATTTGATGTTTGTAGAGTTACTATACAAAAACAGTTTTTAAGAGTTTTGGGTGAAATGTTTGCTTTTGCAAATGATGTGCATGTTTTGTGGTTTTGTGTGTAGAGTTTCGAGAAATGGAGCCATAGTTTCAGAAATTGTAAGCAAGCGATTTACAAAAAGAAAAACTGTTATCGTTCTTGCAGATAGCTGACTGTTCTCTGTCTCAGCCATGGCTCCTGTGTCAGACCCCAGCTCGTTCTCTTCTATCTCCAAGTGCTCTACCAAGCACTTAAATCTCGTTTACCATGTTGACTTTGACAGGCATGTGCTCAAAGGGAAAGTCGCCCTGACTGTGGAAGTTCTGGAGGATAAATTCTCTTGTCTGGTACAATTTTAATTTGATTAATCAAATCTGTTGTTGTGTTAGCTTGACTTCATCACTACAGGTCACATTCACACATCTGCATGAGGAAGATTCAGTGCTTTTGCGATTGCTTTGATTCATTCTGATTAAGTGGAATATCTAATAGATTACTAGTCAAACTGAAAAAAGATCCTAGTAGATTTGGATTACAAAATTATGATAAAATCCCAGTAGCTTTTCTTTAGAATTTTTTTTAGTTATTTTAATTGTTGTTCATGCCATCTCTTGGGTAATTTTTTTGTGCTCCATGTACAGTGTAAATATCTGTTTGTCTCTTTGACAGGTGGACATCTTGAATAAAGTGGACTGGAATGCATGGATGCACACTCCAGGAATGCCTCCCGTCAAACCTCAGTGAGCACTGGAGTGTGTGTGTGTGAGACAGATGTGTGTGTGTGGTTCAGCTATTCCATACGTTGTTAAGACTAAATATCCCCACGTGGATAGGAATACCAGAAATCAGTTTATACAGTATAAAACATTGTCTATGGAAATTCCCCATAAACACAGAAACCCAACATGTTTGTGTGTGCGATTTAAATTGGACTTTGCCTCTGTGCACAGGTATGACACCACTATGGCCGATGCCTGCACTGCTCTGTGCCAGAGATGGGTGAAGGTGAGTCTTTCTCCTGTTGAAGGTAGAGCAAGCTAGCTTTGAAAGCATGAGATCCACTCTAACTTAAGTGTCCTCAAAGCCACGCCTCCTCCAAAACACATGAACACGCACAGCCAGAGCAGAGTCTGCAAAGTGTCAGGAGAGATAGATAAGGAGAGACACATAACATTACAATAATAATGAATGTAAAAAACTTGGAGCTCTGACTTGTACCACCTGACTGCTGCAGATTCATTTTGGTATTGATAGTGTTGATATATCAAATGCATAATTCCTAGTCTGAGGACGTGAACAGCTCTGAGAAGAACATCCCAGTTTGCCATGTTGTAATTACAGTAATTATGGCATGAATGCAGCAAAAGCTCATTGTTTTGGTTCAGGAGGAACTGGAAAAGGCGGCTGCTGTTTGTTTGTGCCTCATGACTGTCTATCTACAACTCTGCATAGCCTCATGAAACACACTGCTGCCGTGTGATGTCTGCGCGAGGGTGTGCGGAGGTATGCAAATATATGTTAACAGGCAATTAGGACATCCTATCATTGCACTTTCTGGTCCTGAGACTTCCACAGAAGATACGTGAATTTTTTTTTTTTTTTTTTTTAAATATTTAGACCACTTCTATTATTGATTGATCAGGATGCGAAGAGAGCTTCCACCAGTATAACAAAGTGTTTATGAAAAACATTGCCTACCCTTCCTTTAAACTACACAAAGCCTTTCACAGTTCTCAAGCTCCTCTAAATTACAGAGTTTAAGACTAACCCCTCTCTTCCTCTTTATCTGTGTGTTCGTGCATTTTTAGGCAAAAGAAGGGGATCTTACGAGTTTCACTGAGGCAGATGTGAAGCAATTCAACTCTCCTCAGCTCATTGAGTTTATGGCTTTGTTGCTCCAAGAGGTACTAAATAAGTTAAAACAGGGGGAAAAAAATTATATATATATATTAGCACTGCAGATCAAAAGACAGAGAGGAACAGAAAGCAGAAGTAGTCTTGAAATGTGTCTGTTTGTTTCCTCTGTCTGTTTCCTGTATCAGGAGCCTCTTCCTCTGTCCCATGTGAAGAAGATGCAGGAGATCTACCAGCTGAACAGTGTTAGAAATGCAGAGGTTCGCTTCAGGTAAGCAGCAGACATGTTTTTTTTGAATGATCTGATTATTACGTACAGTATTTCAGTATTTCATGTCAAATTGTTTGATTGTGCAGGTGGTTGCGTGTCTGTGTGAGGGCACACTGGGAGGAAGCCGTTCCTCTGGCGCTGAAGATGGCTACCGAACAGGGCAGAATGAAATTCACTCGCCCGCTCTTTAAGTAAATTCATTAAAATGTTCTGAGAAGTCCGTGATTGGACCAATAACGGCAATAAATGGGGTCACTTGTTGAAAATGGACCAAAAGTAAAAAAAGGTGATGTTTTGAGTGAATTACAGAGTTTTGTAATTTCCTTGCTGCCTTGAGCAACCAAACATTTCATTGTCTTTGACCCTACAAACCTCTGTTTTGAAATGTCTAAAGCTCTTTAAGACCATTTCAAAGTGTGCTCTTGCTGACCTCATTTTCTCTCTTTTAGAGAAGTTCACAACTTCTCCAAGTACAGCGACGAGGCAGTGAAGACTTTTAAGGAGCACCTTGGAGCACTGCACCCTGTCACAGCGATGCTGGTGGCCAAAGATCTGAAAATCGCTGGCTAAAATGCTGCTTTCTGACCTCCTTATGTGCAGCCAGTGTTTCTGTGCTTCAGTCAATGCAAACCTGCATCTCTCAACTTCAGAGAATGGATTAATGTGCAGAGCGTTTTACTCATTGGCCAAAGCTTGGCTTTTTAATGTTTTGATGGAGATTTCAGGGCTTAGAACAAAAAAAAGAAAAAAAGAGTTTCGCTATCTTACAGTTTAGTGTTAATAAAAGAGCATATCTTGGAATGAAGGAAATGTCCCTTCATATGATATGTCAAAAGTAATGTTCTTTAATAAACTTATCTGTAAAAGAAATGTCTGCTCTTTCGTTCAATAAAAATTGCCTTGATACAGAATAAAGTGCATGGCATAGCACATAAACGGATTTCAGATGTTTGCTCAACATGTGTAGGCCTATGTTGTTCTTTTGAAAAAGTCTTTGAGTTGCACATTTCAGTGGGCAGAAGTCGTTCATAAGGTAGTAGTTCATTCCGTTCACAATGCTGCAGGGAATCCCAGAATCCCACAATTTTTTTATATTAAATTGTTTATTATTATTATTAATGCTGTAGATAAACAGAAAATCAACCAAACTGAATCAACTCAAATGTCTCTAAGTATGTGACTCAGTGGCTAATCACTTGTTTTTCATATGTGGGGTTTTGGATCAATTCCCACAATTGCAAATATTCTCCCATCACAAAACACAAAGCTCCATCAAAACACTTCTTTCCTTGTCTGATTCAGTGGCTCAAGTGAGAAAACGCTGAGCTTTAATGATAGAGTCCTGAGTTCAAATCCTACTGTTTCTTATGTTGATTTATTAATTACAGCTGTAGATCAACAGAAAATCAACCGAATTTAACCAACTCACATGTCTCAATGTCTATGGCTCAGTGGCTGATTAATTCCTTTTCATAGATAGAGTTCTTGGTTCAAATCCCAGATTTACTAAAACAATTTCCATCGTGTAACACAAAGCTCTCAAGAAAATCCCATTCCTTGTCAGATTCAGTGGCTCAAGTGGTAAAGCTTTAGTCAGTCCTGACTTTGAATCCCACAATTACTTACATTAACCTTTTTTATTATTATTTAATGCTATAGATAAACTGAAAATCAATCCAATTGACCCAGCTGTAGGACTTCACAAAGTCTTTGGTTCAGTGGTGAATCACTTGTCTTTCGTATGTTGGTTTCTTGAATCAAATCCCACAAATGTGAACATTTTTCCATCATATAGCACAAAGGTATCAATAAAAACCCTTCCAAAACACCCAATTCCTTGTCAGATTGAAAAATTGATTGACACTGCATTTTAAATGATTGACACTTCCAATAAAAGTGAGGGAAATTACTTTAATTGGTTCTGACTAATTAAATGAGACAAAAACTTGCTTGAAAAGCTGGTCTCAGCATCACTCCTTCAGTGGGACAATCCCAGTCAAATCTCACTTTTGTGGTGGAAAATGCTTTAGTTTTATTGATTAATTAAAAAAACTCTAAAAAGAAAAAGGTTGCAAGATGAAGCTCCAGTGGCTCATCAGTCTGAGACTCAAAAAAAAAAAGACATGCCCCCAAAAAAAGCAATGAAACAGAAGAAGCTCCAGTGGCTCAGTGGTCTAAATATTGCTTCTTCATGCAGAGATTCCTGGTTCAAATCTCACTCTTTGGTTGAATGCTTTAGTTTGAAGGGTTTTTTCCAAATATAAAGGATATGCCCCCAAAAAAAAGAGGGTTCAGTGTGAAAGTGCCAGTGGCTCTAGTGGTTAGAGCATGTGCTCCCTATCAGGAGTATCCCGGTTCAAAACCGGCCTGGTCACTGCAGCATGGTTGCGTTGGGTAACGGTCACCTGATCAGGATTCGTGACAGGCTGTGATAGGAGCAATCCAATCCTGACAGGGGACTGAGAGAAGGCTGGAAACGAAGGGGGGAGGTTATATCCAGGCTCCTCCCCCTGGGGAGTTCTGGGATGATAACCAGCAGCGGTTATCTTTTACACCAATGTTTGTACTTATAAAAAAATTATCCAGGCTGGAGACTAAGTCGATAACTTTCCAGACACTTTTTCCAGATAACCTGCTTCTCAACCAGGACTCTTTCTCTTTCTCTTTCTCTTTCTCTTTCTCTTTCTTTCTCTTTCCAATGCACCATGGACTCAATCGCTGCATTTCTTGGAGATCTGACCGGGATTCGAACCAGTAACCTCTGAAACCATGAGGCAGTGCTCATACCAGTGAGCCACAGATCTCTTACCTCTAATCGTGCTGGAACTAATACTTCACTGTTGAGAGCTCAGATTGAGATTAGAATCTCTATTCTCTCGGATTCAGGGTTATGATTGGTCAGATCGCCTGTCAATCAAACTGTTTGGAAAGGGTCAACTGACATCATGACTCATCAGTGTTAAGCATCAATCAAATAATCTACTCGCAATGTGAGTTTGACCATCATGTGTTTATTTGAGTTTAAAAACAGTAGTACACGTCACTGAATGCTTCATGATTTGACAACTTGATTAATGCACTTAATTAGCACAAATGAGATGATACTGTTCGTTCTTATTAAAGGTCAATACAAAAAGATTCCAATATGGAAACACATTCAGTAGAAACGGTGCTGAAAAAATTACATTCTTAAAAAGAAATCCAGTGAGGCACGTTTGATTTGCTAAAGGTCCCTGAGAGCGAAATTCATTTCCTAATTCAAATCACCAGAGGGGCGTCGGCCTCATTAGCATATCGATGGAACTTTGGCCCTATTAGCTACTCGCTCAAGTGACTAGGCCCCGCCTCTTTTCGCCACTCAGCTGTGGGATAGACGTACCACATGACCACACCAGACGGGTTGGCGTACACAACAAACTCTGTGCTGTCCTTCAGCTGGGGAAACAGCTTCTCCAAAAACACATCAAACTCCTGTGAGAGAGAGAGTGTAAATGATCATGTAAATGATTCAGTGTGATCTTCATCAGATCAGTGTTTCTGAACACTCACCTCATAGACTCCAAGTCTGTAGTTCAGCATCTTCAGAGACGTCATGTATCGATACGGCATATCTGACCTCCTGCTGAAGAACACCAGAGCACTGGCTCCTTTAGAGAGGCTGCAAGTACGCCTAGAACCCGCTCTTCTCCTGAGAGGAACACAAGCATCGCTTTGACAGAGCCATTTACTTCATTCCAATGAATCAGTGTTTTGAAAGAATCAAAAGGGTGAACCAATGATTCAATGATCCATTCCTAAAGAGAGCCATTTACTTCTTTCCTGAATGAGTCAGTGTTTTCAGTGAATCAATTGAGTGACCCAATGATTCAATGGAATGATTTTTATTCCATTTAGATTAAGTTTTTCAACAAATCTTTTTATTTTATTTCAGCTTTATTTCAATAAAAATCCTACTTATTTAATTCAATTAAACCCTGTTAGAATCAACTGTGAAATATAATAGAATCACACATAATTCACCTTCAGCAGGCGTCTGCCCTGGATACCCAAGTGGTCCTGCTTGATGCCGATCATGACTTTATTCTGCAGGATGGCGCGAACGCCGCTGCGGATCGTGCGCAGATCGTAGGACATGAACAGAGGCGCGGCCATGATCGCCCACAGCGCCATCTGAGCACGCGATTGGTCCATGCTGATTGGTCCTCCATCCACACCTTGATTGACCTGGCTGTGTGGCATGGAGCATTGTCCTGCTGGAAAAACCAGTCCTCAGAGTTGGGGAACATTGTCAGAGCAGAAGGAAGCAAGTTTTCTTCCAGGACAACCTTGTACGTGGTTTGATTCATGCGTCCTTCACAAAGACAAATCTGCCCGATTCCAGCCTTGCTGAAGCACCCCCAGATCATCACCGATCCTCCACCAAATTTCACAGTGGGTGCGAGACACTGTGGCTTGTAGGCCTCTCCAGGCCTCCGTCTAACCATCAGACGACCAGGTGTTGGACAAAGCTGAAAATTGGACTCATCAGAGAAGATGACCTTACTCCACTCTTCTACAGTCCAATCCTTATGGTCTCTTGCAAACTTCAGTCTGGCTCTTCTTTGCTTCTCATTGATGAAGGGCTTTTTTCGAGCTTTGCACGACTTCAACCCTGCCCCTCGGAGCCTGTTTCGAAGCGTCCTCGCCGTGCACTTCACCCCAGCTGCCTTTTGCCATTCTTTTTGTAGGTCACTTGATGTCATCCTACGGTTGTTGAGTGACATTCGAATGAGTTGGCGGTCATTCCGGTCAGTGGAGAGTCGTTTTCTCCCTCTGCCGGTCTGTAGCTTTGTTGTCCCCAATGTCTGCTGCTTGACCTTGTTCTTATGAACCGCCGTCTTTGAAACTTTAAGGATGGAAGCAACCCGACGCTCACTGTATCCCTCTCCCAGTAAAGCCAGAATTGAACCCTTCTTTTCCTCACTCAAAACATTCCTTTTCAACTTTTTTGGCATGGTCAATAGTTATTTTTTGATTCTAAATACTTTTGATTACTACTAGCACTGTTTTTGCCACCCAGCTGGTCCTACTGCAAGAGGACAGTGATGACCACAGAAGTGTTTTTTTTTATACTTTTCCTCATTAAATAATATTTGTTTCAGGTGATCACCAAATCAGCACCTCATTCCGTAGAATGAGGTGTGCCTGTGTTGGAATTCAACAGACACTGGAATGGAATGGCTTCCATTCTTGTAAAGATGCGGATTTAAGAAAAAATTGCAGTGGTCTCTTAATTTTTTCCAGAGCTGTATATGTATATATGTGTGTGTGTGTATGTATATATATATATATATATTAGGGGTGTGATGAGACCACTATCCCACGAGACGAGACATGAGATTGGGTTCACGAGACGAGATTTTTATAGTATTTTTAAGAAATCCTCAATAATGAAACGTATGAAGGGAAAATAGTCTTTTATTCAACTGAAAATCATAAAATGCAAAAATGTTGGTGCAATTGGAAATCAACTTGTAATGCATGTCATTTTACTTCTATTTTAATGAATTATTTGCAGTAAAACAACATGCAAACACTGCTAAATGTTGCTACAAAATCAACCAATTGTTTTCTGCCCTGAGAAATCTCACTGAACTTCTTTTTACAGATTGAACATAAAATAAACAATATAAATAAAAAATTCAAATTACACTTTAAGTGTCACTTTAACTGCAGTACAAAGTTGACCATTTCCCAGTCACTATTGATTGTGTGGCTGTAACTGTGATAAAGCTCTGCGTACACAGAGAAGTCCAACCGTCAGCAGTGATAGTGACGCTTTCTGCCTCTTTAAGGCGCGTTCACATGTCGCGCCTAATAAAGCGTGTAAAGCGCGGCCGCGTCGCTTCCTCCTTCTTTTGCGCGCGTTCGGGAGCTCGCGCTTCTGTAGCGTCTGTCGTTGCTATGCAACCATGAACTGTGGTCTCCACGACCATCGCTTGGTTCTTGTCACATGACAAGACATTCTGAAATGTTGAGATGTTTCATCTCGCCGCGGCACAGGCGCGCCAGGAAAAAAACGAGCGCCCCGTACCATGAAAATGCGCGCGATATGTGAACCCTAAGAGTCTGTAGAACCTTGGCCGAGGTGTACGACATAGTTTTCTTACAATGTTTACACATTGTTTGTGTCTTGTGTGTAATTCTTGCGCCAAAAACCAAAATGTTTCCACACAAACGATTTGAAAGTGGCGGGGGCATCTTGAATAATAATTTCACCCAGTGGCGGTTCTAGACAATTTTTACTAGGGGGGCCAGTGTTTAACCAGAGGGGCACATTAAAAATGGTAACAAATTATATTTAAAGATTATTAACTTCTTTACTTTACAATCATATAAACATTTATTACAACATTGTACAACATTTGTACAAGAGTGAGTGCAGGTGCAAAAAAGGTTCATTAATGTTGATGATTATCATCAATGATTTGTGAAGGATTTGTGAAGGATCATGTGACACTGAAGACTGGAGTAATGATGATAAATTCAGCTTTGATCACAATTACACTTTACTATATATTCACATAAAAAAACAGTTATTTTACATTTTAATAATATCTCACAATTTTAGAGCTTTTTTTGTATTTTTAATAACATAAATGCAGCCTTGGTGAGCAGAAGAGACTTCTTTCAAAAACAACCAAAATAGTAGTTTCCAAACTTTTGATTGGTAGTGCATATCTGCATGTACAGCATGTATTTCAAAAATGTAGGCCTAGCATTTACTTAAAAAAAAGAAACATTAGATCCATAATGACAAAATTATTTACAGGAGAAAGCACCATTTTAAGGACATACAGTAGGCCTACAATGAAATGATAATTGGACTGCTTTGAAAATAGTAATAACCTTCTTCATCACAAACCTGATGGTGCAGTACTTGATCCACATGGATCCCCTTTCTGTCCCTCTGGCTGTTCCTCTCTTTTTGTTAACAAAAGAGGACGCTATGTCCTTTCCTCGTTTCAAGATAACTATCGGAAGAAAAAAAACGTGCATTACATTTCGTTGCCTAACCAACACTTAACACGGGCAATAATAACCTGTTGATTACTTTACTCAAATGTATGTTATCGCAATGCAACAGCCAAGACAGATGAAGTTACGTGGTTAACATCACAACATTGTGCAGGAATAACCAGTTACTTACGAGATACGAGTCACTTACGCGGCCGGCGCCCGCTCTAATTGACCCGTGTAGAACGTTCCGTCACGTTAGTTCCGCTTTTGGCGCTCGCGTGTAAAATCATAATAAAGTCATAATTCATTTTTTTGGTCAACACAGGGGGGGCCAGGGAAATTTCTACAGAGGCACGTATGGCGGCATTATAATGCCATTAATCACCGAGCGCACAACTGATGCTTGCGCGCGCAGTAAATCACTTCCGCGAGAGAATAACAGATCTACACGCGCGAAAACGCGAGTCCGCGAGCTCATTTTAAACCCGCGCGCGCGCATAACCATACCTCTGCGCGCAAATCCAGCCCTCGCGCGCTCGGACACGACTCACAGCGCGCGCGTCATCGGGTCCCACACGCTCGATCGTCTTTTTTGCTCGCGCGAAAACTTTTCATTTTTGGCAGTCGTGGGGCGGGACTTACTTATTTCATTGTAACCTGAAATGTCATTGGTCAATTCAGTTTTCCGGAAGTCTGCTGTGATTGGACGTCTGTTGTAAACGATTAGACATGGCTTCATCAACGGACCAGATGCAAGTCAGTAAAACTGATTGATTGCATTATTAATATAATATTTCCTTACCAGATACTATATGAACTTGATTTATTATTACTTTTATGGAGCTGGAGCTGCTGGGGGGAAATGAGAACATAGTTATTTGCTGTAGTTCAGCGCTACTTTACCACTATTCTTCCACTAAACAGAATATTTACCAGCCAAAATTATATCAGTTCTGAGAACTTCAGAAATGTGAAAAGCGTCCATTAAATTGTTGTAACTATGATTCTAAAGAGTTGTTGTGTAAGCTTTTTGTTATCATTCTTTGTCAGCTTAATATATTGTCAGGTTAATATATTTTCCATTAAATACTGTATAAAAGGGTTTCAGCGCTTCACTCCGTTGAAAGGTGTTGAATGACGAGTGGCAAGGCAAAGGTCTTTCATCAACTATGTCTTTACTGAACCATGCAGGAGCTCAACAAGCAATGTGCAATCTAAAACATCGTAACCTCAAACCGCGCATGCGTAGAAGCAAGCTTTACAACCGTAGTCTGTTTATACTTAAAGCTACAGAACACTACCATGTTCTACATCCTCCTTCTTTAACTTTGACAGTTATTCCTTAACAAATTTTCTTATATAATAAGCTAACTTAAAGTTGTTGTTTTTTTCATAAAAAATGCATATAACAGAATACCTGAGCTGGGATTAACAAAGCATTAACATAACATTTGTTAACTCACATTTTAACATCAGTTATAATGTCAACTTTTACAAATTGTACATTTTGTTACTGAATAACAGAACATTATTTTCTTTTCTTTTTTTTTTTTCATTCCAGGTACTTAGGGTTTGGTTTGCAAAGGCGACCTGCTCTGGTTACATATGGAGCTGTGGAAAGAATTGTTGTTGAGTGTTCATTCTGTGGTTTCTTCTCAGCTTCTTGTGGGGTGCATTGTTCTTTGACCTTATTTGGAGTGGGGAATTTGTGCTTGGACTCCACAGAGGGGGTCTGAACGAAGGGGAGCGACCTGTCGCTGTCCTCTAACTGTTGTGGTGGCGGTTCCGCAACAGGAAGGATATGTTTTCGGTTTCGTCTGTATTCTCTTCCTTCAACCTCCACAAGATATGATCTTGGTTCATCACAGAGCTGTTTGATGACTCCGATTCGGTCATGGCCTTTGGATGTTGCAAGCCTCACTATCTCTCCTTGTAAGAGTGGTCGGAGGGCTCTGCTGGACTTGTCGTAGTATGTCTTTTGACAAAGTCTCTTTTTTGAAATTTGATTCTTGACAGCAACGTTGTTCTTTGCGGCTGGCACCAGAATGGACTTGCTGATTGGCAGAGACGTGCGCGTCTGCCTCGACATTAATCTCTCGGCTGGTGAACCCAATGTATGGTCACGTGGAACATTTCTGAGATTGAGCAAGTTTTGAAAAACATCAGAGCCGTCCCGCTTGGATTTCTCCATTAGATGTTTTGCACTCCGCACTGCCCTCTCGGCTAGCCCATTAGCTTGTGGATATTCAGGGCTACTAGTGGTATGTGTAAAATCCCAAGCAGCAGCAAATTCTTTGAACCGTTGACTTGTAAACTGGGTACCATTGTCTGAAAAGACTTTGTGCGGACTCCCATGAACAGAGAAGTGCCTTTTGAGTTTTGTGATTATTGTTCTGGAGGATAGGTCACAAAGTAGATCAATTTCGAACCATCCCGAATATGAGTCAACTAGTGTGAGGTAGTGTTGCCCATTCCACTCAAAGATATCCGTAGCCACACTGGACCATGGAAGATCTGGGATGTGATGTAAGTGTAGAGGCTCTTTTTGTTGATGGGGTTTCATACTGTTACAGATAGAGCACGATAGTACCTCCTTTTCAATGTCTTTGGTTAAAGAAGGCCAGAACACTACGCCCCGGGCTCTGCGTTTGGTTGCATCAAGGCCTGGATGGCCTTTGTGAATAATGGTGATATACTCACTGCGTAGTGACTTTGGAACAACTGTTCTTTGTCCCTTCATGAGTACATCCTCATCAACTGTGAGCTCATCCCTGAAGGGAAAATACTCACAAACTTCTGCTGGCACCTTTGACTGGCTAGAGGGCCACCCTGACTTGATAATACTGCAGAGACGTTGAAGGACTGGATCCTGTGCAGTATGAGTTTGCAACTCTTTCAGTCTGGAAGACGAAATGTGTTGAACTGACATAACTTCGAAGTCAGCTTTGTCATCAGTGTGTTCGTCTGACGAGTCTCTGGGGGCACGTGACAACTTGTCGGCTAGGAACATATGTTTCCCTTTCTTGTATGTGATCGTGAAGTTGTATTTCTGCAATCTTAGCATCATGCGTTGCAGCCTTGCTGGAGCAGTGTGGATAGGCTTGTTAAGGATGGTAACTAATGGCTGGTGGTCTGTTTCGATGTGAATTTCTTTACCATATATATAGTCATTGAATTTGGTGCATGCAAATACCACAGCCAGAAGTTCCTTTTCGATCTGCGCGTAACGCACTTCAGTTTTCGTCAGAGTACGTGAGGCGTACGCGACAGGAGCACCTTCTTGAAGACACGCAGCTCCTAGTCCAAACTGGGAGGCATCACAGGTGAGTGTGACAGGTTTCAGGACGTTATAGTATTTCAAGGTAGGTGGACTTGAAATCCTGTGCTTCAGAGCTTCAAAAGCATCCTGATGCTGTTTAAACCAGCACCATTCTGTGTTTTTACAGGTTAGCTCGCGCAGAGGAGCAGACAGTTCACTAAGGTTCGGTATGAACTTTCCTAAGTAATTGATCATACCCAGGAAGCGTTGCAGCGCAGTGACATTGTCTGGTGGCAGCATCTCTGTGATTGCTTTTGTTTTTGCTGGGTCGGGTTGCAGTCCCTTGCTTGTGAAAATATGGCCGACATAGCTCACCTCACTTAAGCGGAATTTGCACTTTTGAGGATTCAGTCTCAAGTTCACTTCACGGGCACGGTCCAACACTTTCCTTAGGTTTGCATCGTGTTCCTGTTCACCGTTACCGCCCACAATGATGTCATCGACTATGACTGCGCATGGGTAGCCAGCAAAGATCTGTTCCATAGCGCGCTGAAAGACCTCGCTGGCTGAATTAATTCCAAATGGCATCCGAAGAAACCTGAATCTTCCAAATGGTGTACTGAACGTAGTTAATAGGGAAGACTTGTGATCCAGTGAAATCTGCCAAAAGGAGCTTTTTGCATCAAGCACCGAGAATACTGTGGAGTTAGGCATCTGTGCTGCCACTTCTTCCACTGTGCGCATGGGGTGATGTGGACGTTTTAGGAACTTGTTTAGGTCCCTAGGGTCAATGCACAGTCTTATGTCATCTGAGTTTTTTTTGTGAGTTGCCACCATAGATGACACCCAGTCAGTTGGCTCAGATAACGCCCATAGCGACCATTCTTTCCAACTCTGCTTTTACCTTGTGTTGCATTGCTGCCGGAATTCTGCGTGCTGGACGGACGACAGGTTGAGCTTCTTTATCAAGTTTCATGCAGTACGTTACAGGAAGCTTTCCTATTTCATCTCGGAAGAGATCTGCATATTCTGTGTTAATCTGCTGGGCAAAACTTGAGTTTTCTTTTACACTGACTTGGTGGACTGCGTTATTGAGAGAAATGAGGCCCATCCGAAGACAGTCAGACAGCCCGAGCAATGGCTGTACATTTTTTTCCACTATGTAGAATTGGAGAGAGTAGGTCTGGTCACTCAAATTGCAAGATAACACGGTTGAACCAGCAGTTTGTATCTCCTCTCCACCATATGCAACAAGCTTCACATGGCTCGACACCTGAAGGTTTTCATCTTGCTTTACCTGTGCAAATGTCTGCAGAGACATGATGTTGCATGAGGCTCCTGTATCGATCTTTAGTTCGAGAGGCTTTCCATTGATTTGCACTGTGCAGGATATTGCCGTTTTCTTTGACGGTTTTTGAGTCAATTTCGGCCACTTTTTGATGATTTAAGGCAACTCCATCTATAAAGAATGAGTCTTCACTGCTATTTGAAGCTTTGGCAACATCAATTTGATTTACAGTCTTTTTAAAATTCCGTGTGCGCTGAATTTTCACTGACTTGCAGCATTTTTGGAAGTGGTTCCATTTGTTGCACTTGTGACACTGCTGGCCATACGCTGGACATTTCTCCCGTTTTGCCTCATGGCTGCTTCCACAATTACTGCAATTATGAATTTGTTGTGGGGCAAACTTTTCTGACTTGTGTCTGGGAGTACGAAACGGTTTTCTTTTTACCGTTTGTTGAACACTGTCCACATTTGTGAAGTTATGCTTTGGTCCCGCTAGTGTTTTAGTGTGCTGATCAGTCAGTTCATGTATTTGGCATATTTCAATAGCTTTTGTCAACGTTAGCTCATTGTCGCGCAACAGGAGTTTTCTCATTCCATCGTTGAGTATCCCACACACGAGTCGATCTCTTATCAGTTCTTCCTGTAAATCACCAAACCTGCAACTCTGTGACTTGTTTCGTAAGTCACTTACATATGCCTCTATTGTCTCTCCTGGCTTTTGGTTTCTTGAATTAAATTTGTGTCTTTCCATCGTTATGTTTGTTTGTGGACTGCAAAGTTCGCGAAACTTGCGTTTTATGCAATCCGGATCCTCGCGTGATTCAGCCGGAGTGATGATTCGTATGGAATTATATCGCTGCCAAATTTTTGCGCGCGCAAGACGGCGTTTCGCGCGCGCGTGAACTGAGTTTTGAGGAGAAATGTTTGTCTCGCAAATAAGAAAGTATTTCGAGCGAGCGAAAATCAGTTTTGCATGTGAAAGAAGTTTATTTGGATGCGCGCGGACGTTCTCTTTTGCACGTGCAACGTTTCAGTTGCTCGCGGTCCTGATACCTGCTCTGAGTGCTCGCTGAGCGCCGAGGGCTCGTTTCTCAACACAAACCAGCGTTACAATATGCCAGAATTGCAGCCAATCAGAGATGAGGCTGCTAAATTCTGATTGGCTGGCTTGACAACCAATCACAAGACTCCCTGCATTACCTACAGAGCAAAAGGAAGAGACTAAGGAGGATCATATAAAATGGCTAATCAGACCAATCAGGATAGCAATACACTGCAGCGTCAAGTGAGTTATGTTTTTGTTGTTTTTATTGTCTATGACCAATAAATCAGAATCAACAAATTGTTGTCATTTTATATGATCCTCCTGAATCTCTTCCTTTTGCCCGGCGCTCAGCGAGCACTCAGAGCAGGTATCAGGACCGCGAGCAACTGAAACGTTGCACGTGCAAAAGAGAACGTCCGCGCGCATCCAAATAAACTTCTTTCACATGCAAAACTGATTTTCGCTCGCTCGAAATACTTTCTTATTTGCGAGACAAACATTTCTCCTCAAAACTCAGTTCACGCGCGCGCGAAACACCTTCTTGCGCGCGCGAAATGCCGTCTTGCGCGCGCAAAAATTTGGCAGCGATATAATTCCATAGATTCGTCGGTTTTCTCCCTCGCCCGTATACACAGCGGGTGCATAGACGAATGTTCGTTCGCGCTCAATGGCTTCCGAGCCGGCCAGATTAAGCAGTATAAATGCTTTTATGCGAGGCTCTTTGTCAGAGTGTGCAGCAGCAATGAATATGTCAAATTCCTGCTCAAACACACGCCAATTTTCGGCGATATTGCCATCAAATACAAGAGGATCAGGTCTGCGAAAGCCTTCAGCCATGTGTTATTGTGCGATGAATAACGATGGCTTACTGCGTGGATGTTCGTTGGAACAGTTATTTCTTCTCTTCGCTGCTTTCACGATTCTGTGCAGACCACTTCTGACACCATGTTGAATGACGAGTGGCAAGGCAAAGGTCTTTCATCAACTATGTCTTTACTGAACCATGCAGGAGCTCAACAAGCAATGTGCAATCTAAAACATCGTAACCTCAAACCGCGCATGCGTAGAAGCAAGCTTTACAACCGTAGTCTGTTTATACTTAAAGCTACAGAACACTACCATGTTCTACAAAAGGTCACAGTTACAGTACACAGCATGAATGATCATACCCCTCTGAAACCCAGTTTAGAAATTCATCTTTATATCTAGGACATTTTCTTCATATGTTCAGATGTGGTCAGGTCTATTCATTTATACTGTGTACTGTACTTACTTTGAACTGAACTGTTACTGATGATTACAAAAAAGTTAGATGATTAAAATTACTTTAGAATTTGTTAATATCTAATGTTGCTCAGTTTAAGCAAATTTTGTCCCTCTATTCTGCAGCAAATTCTAAAAAGGCATCTTTTGGAGGACCTTCTCTCTAAGTTTGAGAGAGCACTTTTGAGATCTCCCCTGGACCAGGATTACATGGAGTTTGTGTGTCGTCAGCAGCTGTACCTCCTTCAAACACTGTCAAGACACAACTTCAAAACGAACAAAGTTCACAACTTCTCCAAGTACAGCGACGAGGCAGTGAAGACTTTTAAGGAGCACCGTGGAGCACTGCACCCTGTCACAGCGATGCTGGTGGCCAAAGATCTGAAAATCGCTGGCTAAAATGCTGCTTTCTGACCTCCTTATGTGCAGCCAGTGTTTCTGTGCTTCAGCGTCAATGCAAACCTGCATCTCTCAACTTCAGAAAATGGATTAATGTGCAGAGCGTTTTTACTCATTGGCCAAAGCTTGGCTTTTTAATGTTTTGATGGAGATTTCAGGGCTTAGAACAAAAAAAAGAAAAAAAGAGTTTCGCTATCTTACAGTTTAGTGTTAGTAAAAGAGCATATCTTGGAATGAAGGAAATGTCCCTTCATATGATGTCAAAAGTAATGTTCTTTAATAAACTTATCTGTAAAAGAAATGTCTGCTCTTTCGTTCAATAAAAATTGCCTTGATACAGAATAAAGTGCATGGCATAGCACATAAACGGATTTCAGATGTTTGCTCAACATGTGTAGGCCTATGTTGTTCTTTTGAAAAAGTCTTTGAGTTGCACATTTCAGTGGGCAGAAGTCGTTCATAAGGTAGTAGTTCATTCCGTTCACAATGCTGCAGGGAATCCCAGAATCCCACAATTTTTTTATATTAAATTGTTTATTATTATTATTAATGCTGTAGATAAACAGAAAATCAACCAAACTGAATCAACTCAAATGTCTCTAAGTATGTGACTCAGTGGCTAATCACTTGTTTTTCATATGTGGGGTTTTGGATCAATTCCCACAATTCCCAAATATTCTCCCATCACAAAACACAAAGCTCCATCCAAAACACTTCTTTCCTTGTCTGATTCAGCGGCTCAAGTGAGAAAACGCTGAGCTTTAATGATAGAGTCCTGAGTTCAAATCCTACTGTTTCTTATGTTGATTTATTAATTACAGCTGTAGATCAACAGAAAATCAACCGAATTTAACCAACTCACATGTCTCAATGCCTATGGCTCAGTGGCTGATTAATTCCTTTTCATAGATAGAGTTCTTGGTTCAAATCCCAGATTTACTAAAACAATTTCCATCGTGTAACACAAAGCTCTCAAGAAAAACCCATTCCTTGTCAGATTCAGTGGCTCAAGTGGTAAAGCTTTAGTCAGTCCTGACTTTGAATCCCACAATTACTTACATTAACCTTTTTTATTATTATTTAATGCTATAGATAAACTGAAAATCAATCCAATTGACCCAGCTATAGGACTTCACAAAGTCTTTGGTTCAGTGGTGAATCACTTGTCTTTCGTATGTTGGTTTCTTGAATCAAATCCCACAAATGTGAACATTTTTCCATCATATAGCACAAAGGTATCAATAAAAACCCTTCCAAAACACCCAATTCCTTGTCAGATTGAAAAATTGATTGACACTGCATTTTAAATGATTGACACTTCCAATAAAAGTGAGGGAAATTACTTTAATTGGTTCTGACTAATTAAATGAGACAAAAACTTGCTTGAAAAGCTGGTCTCAGCATCACTCCTTCAGTGGGACAATCCCAGTCAAATCTCACTTTTGTGGTGGAAAATGCTTTAGTTTTATTGATTAATTAAAAAAACTCTAAAAAGAAAAAGGTTGCAAGATGAAGCTCCAGTGGCTCATCAGTCTGAGACTCAAAAAAAAAAAGACATGCCCCCAAAAAAAGCAATGAAACAGAAGAAGCTCCAGTGGCTCAGTGGTCTAAATATTGCTTCTTCATGCAGAGATTCCTGGTTCAAATCTCACTCTTTGGTTGAATGCTTTAGTTTGAAGGGTTTTTTCCAAATATAAAGGATATGCCCCAAAAAAAAGAGGGTTCAGTGTGAAAGTGCCAGTGGCTCTAGTGGTTAGAGCATGTGCTCCCTATCAGGAGTATCCCGGTTCAAAACCGGCCTGGTCACTGCAGCATGGTTGCGTTGGGTAACGGTCACCTGATCAGGATTCGTGACAGGCTGTGATAGGAGCAATCCAATCCTGACAGGGGACTGAGAGAAGGCTGGAAACGAAGGGGGGAGGTTATATCCAGGCTCCTCCCCCTGGGGAGTTCTGGGATGATAACCAGCAGCGGTTATCTTTTACACCAATGTTTGTACTTATAAAAAAATTATCCAGGCTGGAGACTAAGTCGATAACTTTCCAGACACTTTTTCCAGATAACCTGCTTCTCAACCAGGACTCTTTCTCTTTCTCTTTCTCTTTCTCTTTCTCTTTCTCTTTCTTTCTCTTTCCAATGCACCATGGACTCAATCGCTGCATTTCTTGGAGATCTGACCGGGATTCGAACCAGTAACCTCTGAAACCATGAGGCAGTGCTCATACCAGTGAGCCACAGATCTCTTACCTCTAATCGTGCTGGAACTAATACTTCACTGTTGAGAGCTCAGATTGAGATTAGAATCTCTATTCTCTCGGATTCAGGGTTATGATTGGTCAGATCGCCTGTCAATCAAACTGTTTGGAAAGGGTCAACTGACATCATGACTCATCAGTGTTAAGCATCAATCAAATAATCTACTCGCAATGTGAGTTTGACCATCATGTGTTTATTTGAGTTTAAAAACAGTAGTACACGTCACTGAATGCTACTTGATTAATGCACTTAATTAGCACAAATGAGATGATACTGTTCGTTCTTATTAAAGGTCAATACAAAAAGATTCCAATATGGAAACACATTCAGTAGAAACGGTGCTGAAAAAATTACATTCTTAAAAAGAAATCCAGTGAGGCACGTTTGATTTGCTAAAGGTCCCTGAGAGCGAAATTCATTTCCTAATTCAAATCACCAGAGGGGCGTCGGCCTCATTAGCATATCGATGGAACTTTGGCCCTATTAGCTACTCGCTCAAGTGACTAGGCCCCGCCTCTTTTCGCCACTCAGCTGTGGGATAGACGTACCACATGACCACACCAGACGGGTTGGCGTACACAACAAACTCTGTGCTGTCCTTCAGCTGGGGAAACAGCTTCTCCAAAAACACATCAAACTCCTGTGAGAGAGAGAGTGTAAATGATCATGTAAATGATTCAGTGTGATCTTCATCAGATCAGTGTTTCTGAACACTCACCTCATAGACTCCAAGTCTGTAGTTCAGCATCTTCAGAGACGTCATGTATCGATACGGCATATCTGACCTCCTGCTGAAGAACACCAGAGCACTGGCTCCTTTAGAGAGGCTGCAAGTACGCCTAGAACCCGCTCTTCTCCTGAGAGGAACACAAGCATCGCTTTGACAGAGCCATTTACTTCATTCCAATGAATCAGTGTTTTGAAAGAATCAAAAGGGTGAACCAATGATTCAATGATCCATTCCTAAAGAGAGCCATTTACTTCTTTCCTGAATGAGTCAGTGTTTTCAGTGAATCAATTGAGTGACCCAATGATTCAATGGAATGATTTTTATTCCATTTAGATTAAGTTTTTCAACAAATCTTTTTATTTTATTTCAGCTTTATTTCAATAAAAATCCTACTTATTTAATTCAATTAAACCCTGTTAGAATCAACTGTGAAATATAATAGAATCACACATAATTCACCTTCAGCAGGCGTCTGCCCTGGATACCCAAGTGGTCCTGCTTGATGCCGATCATGACTTTATTCTGCAGGATGGCGCGAACGCCGCTGCGGATCGTGCGCAGATCGTAGGACATGAACAGAGGCGCGGCCATGATCGCCCACAGCGCCATCTGAGCACGCGATTGGTCCATGCTGATTGGTCCTCCATCCACACCTTGATTGACCTGGCTGTGTGGCATGGAGCATTGTCCTGCTGGAAAAACCAGTCCTCAGAGTTGGGGAACATTGTCAGAGCAGAAGGAAGCAAGTTTTCTTCCAGGACAACCTTGTACGTGGTTTGATTCATGCGTCCTTCACAAAGACAAATCTGCCCGATTCCAGCCTTGCTGAAGCACCCCCAGATCATCACCGATCCTCCACCAAATTTCACAGTGGGTGCGAGACACTGTGGCTTGTAGGCCTCTCCAGGCCTCCGTCTAACCATCAGACGACCAGGTGTTGGACAAAGCTGAAAATTGGACTCATCAGAGAAGATGACCTTACTCCACTCTTCTACAGTCCAATCCTTATGGTCTCTTGCAAACTTCAGTCTGGCTCTTCTTTGCTTCTCATTGATGAAGGGCTTTTTTCGAGCTTTGCACGACTTCAACCCTGCCCCTCGGAGCCTGTTTCGAAGCGTCCTCGCCGTGCACTTCACCCCAGCTGCCTTTTGCCATTCTTTTTGTAGGTCACTTGATGTCATCCTACGGTTGTTGAGTGACATTCGAATGAGTTGGCGGTCATTCCGGTCAGTGGAGAGTCGTTTTCTCCCTCTGCCGGTCTGTAGCTTTGTTGTCCCCAATGTCTGCTGCTTGACCTTGTTCTTATGAACCGCCGTCTTTGAAACTTTAAGGATGGAAGCAACCCGACGCTCACTGTATCCCTCTCCCAGTAAAGCCAGAATTGAACCCTTCTTTTCCTCACTCAAAACATTCCTTTTCAACTTTTTTGGCATGGTCAATAGTTATTTTTTGATTCTAAATACTTTTGATTACTACTAGCACTGTTTTTGCCACCCAGCTGGTCCTACTGCAAGAGGACAGTGATGACCACAGAAGTGTTTTTTTTTATACTTTTCCTCATTAAATAATATTTGTTTCAGGTGATCACCAAATCAGCACCTCATTCCGTAGAATGAGGTGTGCCTGTGTTGGAATTCAACAGACACTGGAATGGAATGGCTTCCATTCTTGTAAAGATGCGGATTTAAGAAAAAATTGCAGTGGTCTCTTAATTTTTTCCAGAGCTGTATATGTATATATATGTGTGTGTGTGTATGTATATATATATATATATATTAGGGGTGTGATGAGACCACTATCCCACGAGACGAGACATGAGATTGGGTTCACGAGACGAGATTTTTATAGTATTTTTAAGAAATCCTCAATAATGAAACGTATGAAGGGAAAATAGTCTTTTATTCAACTGAAAATCATAAAATGCAAAAATGTTGGTGCAATTGGAAATCAACTTGTAATGCATGTCATTTTACTTCTATTTTAATGAATTATTTGCAGTAAAACAACATGCAAACACTGCTAAATGTTGCTACAAAATCAACCAATTGTTTTCTGCCCTGAGAAATCTCACTGAACTTCTTTTTACAGATTGAACATAAAATAAACAATATAAATAAAAAATTCAAATTACACTTTAAGTGTCACTTTAACTGCAGTACAAAGTTGACCATTTCCCAGTCACTATTGATTGTGTGGCTGTAACTGTGATAAAGCTCTGCGTACACAGAGAAGTCCAACCGTCAGCAGTGATAGTGACGCTTTCTGCCTCTTTAAGGCGCGTTCACATGTCGCGCCTAATAAAGCGTGTAAAGCGCGGCCGCGTCGCTTCCTCCTTCTTTTGCGCGCGTTCGGGAGCTCGCGCTTCTGTAGCGTCTGTCGTTGCTATGCAACCATGAACTGTGGTCTCCACGACCATCGCTTGGTTCTTGTCACATGACAAGACATTCTGAAATGTTGAGATGTTTCATCTCGCCGCGGCACAGGCGCGCCAGGAAAAAAACGAGCGCCCCGTACCATGAAAATGCGCGCGATATGTGAACCCTAAGAGTCTGTAGAACCTTGGCCGAGGTGTACGACATAGTTTTCTTACAATGTTTACACATTGTTTGTGTCTTGTGTGTAATTCTTGCGCCAAAAACCAAAATGTTTCCACACAAACGATTTGAAAGTGGCGGGGGCATCTTGAATAATAATTTCACCCAGTGGCGGTTCTAGACAATTTTTACTAGGGGGGCCAGTGTTTAACCAGAGGGGCACATTAAAAATGGTAACAAATTATATTTAAAGATTATTAACTTCTTTACTTTACAATCATATAAACATTTATTACAACATTGTACAACATTTGTACAAGAGTGAGTGCAGGTGCAAAAAAGGTTCATTAATGTTGATGATTATCATCAATGATTTGTGAAGGATTTGTGAAGGATCATGTGACACTGAAGACTGGAGTAATGATGATAAATTCAGCTTTGATCACAATTACACTTTACTATATATTCACATAAAAAAACAGTTATTTTACATTTTAATAATATCTCACAATTTTAGAGCTTTTTTTGTATTTTTAATAACATAAATGCAGCCTTGGTGAGCAGAAGAGACTTCTTTCAAAAACAACCAAAATAGTAGTTTCCAAACTTTTGATTGGTAGTGCATATCTGCATGTACTGCATGTATTTCAAAAATGTAGGCCTAGCATTTACTTAAAAAAAAGAAACATTAGATCCATAATGACAAAATTATTTACAGGAGAAAGCACCATTTTAAGGACATACAGTAGGCCTACAATGAAATGATAATTGGACTGCTTTGAAAATAGTAATAACCTTCTTCATCACAAACCTGATGGTGCAGTACTTGATCCACATGGATCCCCTTTCTGTCCCTCTGGCTGTTCCTCTCTTTTTGTTAACAAAAGAGGACGCTATGTCCTTTCCTCGTTTCAAGATAACTATCGGAAGAAAAAAAACGTGCATTACATTTCGTTGCCTAACCAACACTTAACACGGGCAATAATAACCTGTTGATTACTTTACTCAAATGTATGTTATCGCAATGCAACAGCCAAGACAGATGAAGTTACGTGGTTAACATCACAACATTGTGCAGGAATAACCAGTTACTTACGAGATACGAGTCACTTACGCGGCCGGCGCCCGCTCTAATTGACCCGTGTAGAACGTTCCGTCACGTTAGTTCCGCTTTTGGCGCTCGCGTGTAAAATCATAATAAAGTCATAATTCATTTTTTTGGTCAACACAGGGGGGGCCAGGGAAATTTCTACAGAGGCACGTTTATGGCGGCATTATAATGCCATTAATCACCGAGCGCACAACTGATGCTTGCGCGCGCAGTAAATCACTTCCGCGAGAGAATAACAGATCTACACGCGCGAAAACGCGAGTCCGCGAGCTCATTTTAAACCCGCGCGCGCGCATAACCATACCTCTGCGCGCAAATCCAGCCCTCGCGCGCTCGGACACGACTCACAGCGCGCGCGTCATCGGGTCCCACACGCTCGATCGTCTTTTTTGCTCGCGCGAAAACTTTTCATTTTTGGCAGTCGTGGGGCGGGACTTACTTATTTCATTGTAACCTGAAATGTCATTGGTCAATTCAGTTTTCCGGAAGTCTGCTGTGATTGGACGTCTGTTGTAAACGATTAGACATGGCTTCATCAACGGACCAGATGCAAGTCAGTAAAACTGATTGATTGCATTATTAATATAATATTTCCTTACCAGATACTATATGAACTTGATTTATTATTACTTTTATGGAGCTGGAGCTGCTGGGGGGAAATGAGAACATAGTTATTTGCTGTAGTTCAGCGCTACTTTACCACTATTCTTCCACTAAACAGAATATTTACCAGCCAAAATTATATCAGTTCTGAGAACTTCAGAAATGTGAAAAGCGTCCATTAAATTGTTGTAACTATGATTCTAAAGAGTTGTTGTGTAAGCTTTTTGTTATCATTCTTTGTCAGCTTAATATATTGTCAGGTTAATATATTTTCCATTAAATACTGTATAAAAGGGTTTCAGCGCTTCACTCCGTTGAAAGGTGTTGAATGACGAGTGGCAAGGCAAAGGTCTTTCATCAACTATGTCTTTACTGAACCATGCAGGAGCTCAACAAGCAATGTGCAATCTAAAACATCGTAACCTCAAACCGCGCATGCGTAGAAGCAAGCTTTACAACCGTAGTCTGTTTATACTTAAAGCTACAGAACACTACCATGTTCTACATCCTCCTTCTTTAACTTTGACAGTTATTCCTTAACAAATTTTCTTATATAATAAGCTAACTTAAAGTTGTTGTTTTTTTCATAAAAAATGCATATAACAGAATACCTGAGCTGGGATTAACAAAGCATTAACATAACATTTGTTAACTCACATTTTAACATCAGTTATAATGTCAACTTTTACAAATTGTACATTTTGTTACTGAATAACAGAACATTATTTTCTTTTCTTTTTTTTTTTTCATTCCAGGTACTTAGGGTTTGGTTTGCAAAGGCGACCTGCTCTGGTTACATATGGAGCTGTGGAAAGAATTGTTGTTGAGTGTTCATTCTGTGGTTTCTTCTCAGCTTCTTGTGGGGTGCATTGTTCTTTGACCTTATTTGGAGTGGGGAATTTGTGCTTGGACTCCACAGAGGGGGTCTGAACGAAGGGGAGCGACCTGTCGCTGTCCTCTAACTGTTGTGGTGGCGGTTCCGCAACAGGAAGGATATGTTTTCGGTTTCGTCTGTATTCTCTTCCTTCAACCTCCACAAGATATGATCTTGGTTCATCACAGAGCTGTTTGATGACTCCGATTCGGTCATGGCCTTTGGATGTTGCAAGCCTCACTATCTCTCCTTGTAAGAGTGGTCGGAGGGCTCTGCTGGACTTGTCGTAGTATGTCTTTTGACAAAGTCTCTTTTTTGAAATTTGATTCTTGACAGCAACGTTGTTCTTTGCGGCTGGCACCAGAATGGACTTGCTGATTGGCAGAGACGTGCGCGTCTGCCTCGACATTAATCTCTCGGCTGGTGAACCCAATGTATGGTCACGTGGAACATTTCTGAGATTGAGCAAGTTTTGAAAAACATCAGAGCCGTCCCGCTTGGATTTCTCCATTAGATGTTTTGCACTCCGCACTGCCCTCTCGGCTAGCCCATTAGCTTGTGGATATTCAGGGCTACTAGTGGTATGTGTAAAATCCCAAGCAGCAGCAAATTCTTTGAACCGTTGACTTGTAAACTGGGTACCATTGTCTGAAAAGACTTTGTGCGGACTCCCATGAACAGAGAAGTGCCTTTTGAGTTTTGTGATTATTGTTCTGGAGGATAGGTCACAAAGTAGATCAATTTCGAACCATCCCGAATATGAGTCAACTAGTGTGAGGTAGTGTTGCCCATTCCACTCAAAGATATCCGTAGCCACACTGGACCATGGAAGATCTGGGATGTGATGTAAGTGTAGAGGCTCTTTTTGTTGATGGGGTTTCATACTGTTACAGATAGAGCACGATAGTACCTCCTTTTCAATGTCTTTGGTTAAAGAAGGCCAGAACACTACGCCCCGGGCTCTGCGTTTGGTTGCATCAAGGCCTGGATGGCCTTTGTGAATAATGGTGATATACTCACTGCGTAGTGACTTTGGAACAACTGTTCTTTGTCCCTTCATGAGTACATCCTCATCAACTGTGAGCTCATCCCTGAAGGGAAAATACTCACAAACTTCTGCTGGCACCTTTGACTGGCTAGAGGGCCACCCTGACTTGATAATACTGCAGAGACGTTGAAGGACTGGATCCTGTGCAGTATGAGTTTGCAACTCTTTCAGTCTGGAAGACGAAATGTGTTGAACTGACATAACTTCGAAGTCAGCTTTGTCATCAGTGTGTTCGTCTGACGAGTCTCTGGGGGCACGTGACAACTTGTCGGCTAGGAACATATGTTTCCCTTTCTTGTATGTGATCGTGAAGTTGTATTTCTGCAATCTTAGCATCATGCGTTGCAGCCTTGCTGGAGCAGTGTGGATAGGCTTGTTAAGGATGGTAACTAATGGCTGGTGGTCTGTTTCGATGTGAATTTCTTTACCATATATATAGTCATTGAATTTGGTGCATGCAAATACCACAGCCAGAAGTTCCTTTTCGATCTGCGCGTAACGCACTTCAGTTTTCGTCAGAGTACGTGAGGCGTACGCGACAGGAGCACCTTCTTGAAGACACGCAGCTCCTAGTCCAAACTGGGAGGCATCACAGGTGAGTGTGACAGGTTTCAGGACGTTATAGTATTTCAAGGTAGGTGGACTTGAAATCCTGTGCTTCAGAGCTTCAAAAGCATCCTGATGCTGTTTAAACCAGCACCATTCTGTGTTTTTACAGGTTAGCTCGCGCAGAGGAGCAGACAGTTCACTAAGGTTCGGTATGAACTTTCCTAAGTAATTGATCATACCCAGGAAGCGTTGCAGCGCAGTGACATTGTCTGGTGGCAGCATCTCTGTGATTGCTTTTGTTTTTGCTGGGTCGGGTTGCAGTCCCTTGCTTGTGAAAATATGGCCGACATAGCTCACCTCACTTAAGCGGAATTTGCACTTTTGAGGATTCAGTCTCAAGTTCACTTCACGGGCACGGTCCAACACTTTCCTTAGGTTTGCATCGTGTTCCTGTTCACCGTTACCGCCCACAATGATGTCATCGACTATGACTGCGCATGGGTAGCCAGCAAAGATCTGTTCCATAGCGCGCTGAAAGACCTCGCTGGCTGAATTAATTCCAAATGGCATCCGAAGAAACCTGAATCTTCCAAATGGTGTACTGAACGTAGTTAATAGGGAAGACTTGTGATCCAGTGAAATCTGCCAAAAGGAGCTTTTTGCATCAAGCACCGAGAATACTGTGGAGTTAGGCATCTGTGCTGCCACTTCTTCCACTGTGCGCATGGGGTGATGTGGACGTTTTAGGAACTTGTTTAGGTCCCTAGGGTCAATGCACAGTCTTATGTCATCTGAGTTTTTTTTGTGAGTTGCCACCATAGATGACACCCAGTCAGTTGGCTCAGATAACGCCCATAGCGACCATTCTTTCCAACTCTGCTTTTACCTTGTGTTGCATTGCTGCCGGAATTCTGCGTGCTGGACGGACGACAGGTTGAGCTTCTTTATCAAGTTTCATGCAGTACGTTACAGGAAGCTTTCCTATTTCATCTCGGAAGAGATCTGCATATTCTGTGTTAATCTGCTGGGCAAAACTTGAGTTTTCTTTTACACTGACTTGGTGGACTGCGTTATTGAGAGAAATGAGGCCCATCCGAAGACAGTCAGACAGCCCGAGCAATGGCTGTACATTTTTTTCCACTATGTAGAATTGGAGAGAGTAGGTCTGGTCACTCAAATTGCAAGATAACACGGTTGAACCAGCAGTTTGTATCTCCTCTCCACCATATGCAACAAGCTTCACATGGCTCGACACCTGAAGGTTTTCATCTTGCTTTACCTGTGCAAATGTCTGCAGAGACATGATGTTGCATGAGGCTCCTGTATCGATCTTTAGTTCGAGAGGCTTTCCATTGATTTGCACTGTGCAGGATATTGCCGTTTTCTTTGACGGTTTTGAGTCAATTTCGGCCACTTTTTGATGATTTAAGGCAACTCCATCTATAAAGAATGAGTCTTCACTGCTATTTGAAGCTTTGGCAACATCAATTTGATTTACAGTCTTTTTAAAATTCCGTGTGCGCTGAATTTTCACTGACTTGCAGCATTTTTGGAAGTGGTTCCATTTGTTGCACTTGTGACACTGCTGGCCATACGCTGGACATTTCTCCCGTTTTGCCTCATGGCTGCTTCCACAATTACTGCAATTATGAATTTGTTGTGGGGCAAACTTTTCTGACTTGTGTCTGGGAGTACGAAACGGTTTTCTTTTTACCGTTTGTTGAACACTGTCCACATTTGTGAAGTTATGCTTTGGTCCCGCTAGTGTTTTAGTGTGCTGATCAGTCAGTTCATGTATTTGGCATATTTCAATAGCTTTTGTCAACGTTAGCTCATTGTCGCGCAACAGGAGTTTTCTCATTCCATCGTTGAGTATCCCACACACGAGTCGATCTCTTATCAGTTCTTCCTGTAAATCACCAAACCTGCAACTCTGTGACTTGTTTCGTAAGTCACTTACATATGCCTCTATTGTCTCTCCTGGCTTTTGGTTTCTTGAATTAAATTTGTGTCTTTCCATCGTTATGTTTGTTTGTGGACTGCAAAGTTCGCGAAACTTGCGTTTTATGCAATCCGGATCCTCGCGTGATTCAGCCGGAGTGATGATTCGTATGGAATTATATCGCTGCCAAATTTTTGCGCGCGCAAGACGGCGTTTCGCGCGCGCGTGAACTGAGTTTTGAGGAGAAATGTTTGTCTCGCAAATAAGAAAGTATTTCGAGCGAGCGAAAATCAGTTTTGCATGTGAAAGAAGTTTATTTGGATGCGCGCGGACGTTCTCTTTTGCACGTGCAACGTTTCAGTTGCTCGCGGTCCTGATACCTGCTCTGAGTGCTCGCTGAGCGCCGAGGGCTCGTTTCTCAACACAAACCAGCGTTACAATATGCCAGAATTGCAGCCAATCAGAGATGAGGCTGCTAAATTCTGATTGGCTGGCTTGACAACCAATCACAAGACTCCCTGCATTACCTACAGAGCAAAAGGAAGAGACTAAGGAGGATCATATAAAATGGCTAATCAGACCAATCAGGATAGCAATACACTGCAGCGTCAAGTGAGTTATGTTTTTGTTGTTTTTATTGTCTATGACCAATAAATCAGAATCAACAAATTGTTGTCATTTTATATGATCCTCCTGAATCTCTTCCTTTTGCCCGGCGCTCAGCGAGCACTCAGAGCAGGTATCAGGACCGCGAGCAACTGAAACGTTGCACGTGCAAAAGAGAACGTCCGCGCGCATCCAAATAAACTTCTTTCACATGCAAAACTGATTTTCGCTCGCTCGAAATACTTTCTTATTTGCGAGACAAACATTTCTCCTCAAAACTCAGTTCACGCGCGCGCGAAACACCTTCTTGCGCGCGCGAAATGCCGTCTTGCGCGCGCAAAAATTTGGCAGCGATATAATTCCATAGATTCGTCGGTTTTCTCCCTCGCCCGTATACACAGCGGGTGCATAGACGAATGTTCGTTCGCGCTCAATGGCTTCCGAGCCGGCCAGATTAAGCAGTATAAATGCTTTTATGCGAGGCTCTTTGTCAGAGTGTGCAGCAGCAATGAATATGTCAAATTCCTGCTCAAACACACGCCAATTTTCGGCGATATTGCCATCAAATACAAGAGGATCAGGTCTGCGAAAGCCTTCAGCCATGTGTTATTGTGCGATGAATAACGATGGCTTACTGCGTGGATGTTCGTTGGAACAGTTATTTCTTCTCTTCGCTGCTTTCACGATTCTGTGCAGACCACTTCTGACACCATGTTGAATGACGAGTGGCAAGGCAAAGGTCTTTCATCAACTATGTCTTTACTGAACCATGCAGGAGCTCAACAAGCAATGTGCAATCTAAAACATCGTAACCTCAAACCGCGCATGCGTAGAAGCAAGCTTTACAACCGTAGTCTGTTTATACTTAAAGCTACAGAACACTACCATGTTCTACAAAAGGTCACAGTTACAGTACACAGCATGAATGATCATACCCCTCTGAAACCCAGTTTAGAAATTCATCTTTATATCTAGGACATTTTCTTCATATGTTCAGATGTGGTCAGGTCTATTCATTTATACTGTGTACTGTACTTACTTTGAACTGAACTGTTACTGATGATTACAAAAAAGTTAGATGATTAAAATTACTTTAGAATTTGTTAATATCTAATGTTGCTCAGTTTAAGCAAATTTTGTCCCTCTATTCTGCAGCAAATTCTAAAAAGGCATCTTTTGGAGGACCTTCTCTCTAAGTTTGAGAGAGCACTTTTGAGATCTCCCCTGGACCAGGATTACATGGAGTTTGTGTGTCGTCAGCAGCTGTACCTCCTTCAAACACTGTCAAGACACAACTTCAAAACGAACAAAGTTCACAACTTCTCCAAGTACAGCGACGAGGCAGTGAAGACTTTTAAGGAGCACCGTGGAGCACTGCACCCTGTCACAGCGATGCTGGTGGCCAAAGATCTGAAAATCGCTGGCTAAAATGCTGCTTTCTGACCTCCTTATGTGCAGCCAGTGTTTCTGTGCTTCAGCGTCAATGCAAACCTGCATCTCTCAACTTCAGAAAATGGATTAATGTGCAGAGCGTTTTACTCATTGGCCAAAGCTTGGCTTTTTAATGTTTTGATGGAGATTTCAGGGCTTAGAACAAAAAAAAAGAAAAAAAGAGTTTCGCTATCTTACAGTTTAGTGTTAGTAAAAGAGCATATCTTGGAATGAAGGAAATGTCCCTTCATATGATGTCAAAAGTAATGTTCTTTAATAAACTTATCTGTAAAAGAAATGTCTGCTCTTTCGTTCAATAAAAATTGCCTTGATACAGAATAAAGTGCATGGCATAGCACATAAACGGATTTCAGATGTTTGCTCAACATGTGTAGGCCTATGTTGTTCTTTTGAAAAAGTCTTTGAGTTGCACATTTCAGTGGGCAGAAGTCGTTCATAAGGTAGTAGTTCATTCCGTTCACAATGCTGCAGGGAATCCCAGAATCCCACAATTTTTTTATATTAAATTGTTTATTATTATTATTAATGCTGTAGATAAACAGAAAATCAACCAAACTGAATCAACTCAAATGTCTCTAAGTATGTGACTCAGTGGCTAATCACTTGTTTTTCATATGTGGGGTTTTGGATCAATTCCCACAATTCCCAAATATTCTCCCATCACAAAACACAAAGCTCCATCCAAAACACTTCTTTCCTTGTCTGATTCAGCGGCTCAAGTGAGAAAACGCTGAGCTTTAATGATAGAGTCCTGAGTTCAAATCCTACTGTTTCTTATGTTGATTTATTAATTACAGCTGTAGATCAACAGAAAATCAACCGAATTTAACCAACTCACATGTCTCAATGCCTATGGCTCAGTGGCTGATTAATTCCTTTTCATAGATAGAGTTCTTGGTTCAAATCCCAGATTTACTAAAACAATTTCCATCGTGTAACACAAAGCTCTCAAGAAAAACCCATTCCTTGTCAGATTCAGTGGCTCAAGTGGTAAAGCTTTAGTCAGTCCTGACTTTGAATCCCACAATTACTTACATTAACCTTTTTTATTATTATTTAATGCTATAGATAAACTGAAAATCAATCCAATTGACCCAGCTGTAGGACTTCACAAAGTCTTTGGTTCAGTGGTGAATCACTTGTCTTTCGTATGTTGGTTTCTTGAATCAAATCCCACAAATGTGAACATTTTTCCATCATATAGCACAAAGGTATCAATAAAAACCCTTCCAAAACACCCAATTCCTTGTCAGATTGAAAAATTGATTGACACTGCATTTTAAATGATTGACACTTCCAATAAAAGTGAGGGAAATTACTTTAATTGGTTCTGACTAATTAAATGAGACAAAAACTTGCTTGAAAAGCTGGTCTCAGCATCACTCCTTCAGTGGGACAATCCCAGTCAAATCTCACTTTTGTGGTGGAAAATGCTTTAGTTTTATTGATTAATTAAAAAAAACTCTAAAAAGAAAAAGGTTGCAAGATGAAGCTCCAGTGGCTCATCAGTCTGAGACTCAAAAAAAAAAAGACATGCCCCCAAAAAAAGCAATGAAACAGAAGAAGCTCCAGTGGCTCAGTGGTCTAAATATTGCTTCTTCATGCAGAGATTCCTGGTTCAAATCTCACTCTTTGGTTGAATGCTTTAGTTTGAAGGGTTTTTTCCAAATATAAAGGATATGCCCCCAAAAAAAAGAGGGTTCAGTGTGAAAGTGCCAGTGGCTCTAGTGGTTAGAGCATGTGCTCCCTATCAGGAGTATCCCGGTTCAAAACCGGCCTGGTCACTGCAGCATGGTTGCGTTGGGTAACGGTCACCTGATCAGGATTCGTGACAGGCTGTGATAGGAGCAATCCAATCCTGACAGGGGACTGAGAGAAGGCTGGAAACGAAGGGGGGAGGTTATATCCAGGCTCCTCCCCCTGGGGAGTTCTGGGATGATAACCAGCAGCGGTTATCTTTTACACCAATGTTTGTACTTATAAAAAAATTATCCAGGCTGGAGACTAAGTCGATAACTTTCCAGACACTTTTTCCAGATAACCTGCTTCTCAACCAGGACTCTTTCTCTTTCTCTTTCTCTTTCTCTTTCTCTTTCTTTCTCTTTCCAATGCACCATGGACTCAATCGCTGCATTTCTTGGAGATCTGACCGGGATTCGAACCAGTAACCTCTGAAACCATGAGGCAGTGCTCATACCAGTGAGCCACAGATCTCTTACCTCTAATCGTGCTGGAACTAATACTTCACTGTTGAGAGCTCAGATTGAGATTAGAATCTCTATTCTCTCGGATTCAGGGTTATGATTGGTCAGATCGCCTGTCAATCAAACTGTTTGGAAAGGGTCAACTGACATCATGACTCATCAGTGTTAAGCATCAATCAAATAATCTACTCGCAATGTGAGTTTGACCATCATGTGTTTATTTGAGTTTAAAAACAGTAGTACACGTCACTGAATGCTACTTGATTAATGCACTTAATTAGCACAAATGAGATGATACTGTTCGTTCTTATTAAAGGTCAATACAAAAAGATTCCAATATGGAAACACATTCAGTAGAAACGGTGCTGAAAAAATTACATTCTTAAAAAGAAATCCAGTGAGGCACGTTTGATTTGCTAAAGGTCCCTGAGAGCGAAATTCATTTCCTAATTCAAATCACCAGAGGGGCGTCGGCCTCATTAGCATATCGATGGAACTTTGGCCCTATTAGCTACTCGCTCAAGTGACTAGGCCCCGCCTCTTTTCGCCACTCAGCTGTGGGATAGACGTACCACATGACCACACCAGACGGGTTGGCGTACACAACAAACTCTGTGCTGTCCTTCAGCTGGGGAAACAGCTTCTCCAAAAACACATCAAACTCCTGTGAGAGAGAGAGTGTAAATGATCATGTAAATGATTCAGTGTGATCTTCATCAGATCAGTGTTTCTGAACACTCACCTCATAGACTCCAAGTCTGTAGTTCAGCATCTTCAGAGACGTCATGTATCCATACGGCATATCTGACCTCCTGCTGAAGAACACCAGAGCACTGGCTCCTTTAGAGAGGCTGCAAGTACGCCTAGAACCCGCTCTTCTCCTGCAGGAACACAAGCATCGCTTTGACAGGTTCCATTCATTAGGAGAGCCATTTACTTCATTCCAATGAATCAGTGTTTTGAAAGAATCAAAAGGGTGAACCAATGATTCAATGATCCATTCATAAAGAGAGCCATTTACTTCATTCCTGAATGAGTCAGTGTTTTCAGTGAATCAATTGAGTTAACCATATTATTAAACTAATTATATAGAACCATATAGTCAGTGCACTAAAACTGAACTGGTTCTATGCCTTTATTTTCATGAGATTTCCTATACTATAATGCAGACAAAAGGAGACAGCAATGAAAGGGTTAAACCTAGAAGACCCTGAGCGAGAGAGAGAGAGAGAGAGAGAGATTCAGAAGAAATATTTTGAAGAAAACAAGTATATTGATCTGAAATATAGTACAATCATTTTAAATTCATCCAGGTTCCTTTGAATTTATCTTAAGGTATTTTATGTTATTTTTAACCATATTATTAAACTAATTATATAGAACCATATAGTCAGTGCACGACAACTGAATTGGTTCTATGCAGTGGTGTATAAAGTACTTGAAAGCCATACTTGAGTAAAAGTACAGATATCTTACCAGAAAATGACTTTGGTAGAAGTAGAAGTCACTGTTTAGAATATTACTTGAGTAAAAGTTTTAAAGTAAGTGATATTTTTTGTACTTAAGTATGAAAAGTATTTTTTTGAGATTAAAAATACTTAAGTATTTAAAGTAAAAGTAAAAGTAAATGCAAAATACAAAAGAAGCATAAAATATTAGTAAAAATTGTTCTATACACGGTTTGAGCAGCAAGATTGTTTTAACTCTTTCTTGTTTTGTTTGCTTTGAATTTTAAAAAAATGGCAAAATGTTTATTGTTTATATTTTAAATATAAAAAAATACTAATACATTAATTATACCTTGATCATTCACGTTAATTCATAGTGCATTATAATTAATGTAAGAGGCAACTTTAAAATGTTAAAATGTAAATATTGAAATTAACAATGAACAACGCTTTCATTAACCTTTAATGTCACAAATGAACTCTATTATAAGTTTTTCCATTTCACATAAATCCAAACAATCGTGCTTAAAAACGGCCATATTTACACACAAAGGCATATTATATGTATACTTTCACTCGTTATTGGCTTCTATTTTAGAACACTTTATGAAATATGTGTTAAAGTGCGATAAAAAAAAAACCTGAAATCGAACACATTTCTGATGTATGTTTCTGTCGACTGCAGTATTAGGATACAATTTAAATATGCATCTTCGCTGGATAAAGAATGCATAAAATCGAACAAATGGATATAAACTAATGCAAATAGAGGGTAACAATCGTGACATTAAACAGTTGGTGTTTTTGTCACATTGAACCGATTGAGGTAACCTTACTACTAACGTCAGCATCCGCTCAGCCTCGACGGCAAACACACTAATGCAGCGTCTAGTCAACAAACTCATTACTTTAGTGATATGAAAACATATATTGTAGTGTACTGTATAACATACCGCTTTGTTGTCTGTTTTAAATCCATTTTTGAAGTGTCCCCGCGCAGTCTCACGTCACGTGTTAAAACAAACTGTACGCGGCTTCAGTGATAGTTTTATCAGAGCGCGCCTCTAGAGGTCGCTCTCGTGCCGCACTCTCCTCAGCCGCTCCAGCAACGGACGCAACCCGGAAAATGAAATCAAGCGCGGCTGTGCGAGCACTTGTTTGCACATGCTTGCTTACAGTCTGTGTTCTTCCTTTTTTATTTTGTAGTAAGTAACGAAAATGCTTTGGGGAAATGTATCGGAGTAAAAGTATACATTTTATTTAAGAAATGTAGTGGAGTAAAAGTAAAAGTTGACAGAAATATAAATACTCAAGTAAGTACAGATTTTCCCAAAAAATACTCAAGTACGGTAACGAAGTATTATTACTTCGTTACATTACACCTCTGGTTCTATGCCTTCATTTTTTATGAAATTTCCGATCCTATAATTCAGAAAAAAGGAGACAGCAATGAAAGGGTTAAACCTGCCAGACTAAAACACAGAGAACTGTGAGAGCTCGTGAACTGTCTGAATGTGTGTGCGTGCAATGTATGAGGAGAGCACGAATGTAATATAAACGATAACGATCCAAATACAATTTATTTGCAGAAGTTTTTATTTTATTTTTATTTTTTAAAATCCCTGCATGGATGTCGTTCTTTGTATAACGTGCGCGATCATTATTAGGAGACGCTGCGCGTCTCTTTACGTGACAAAAATCTTCTAAATTCTAATTGAAGCTCTTTAATTCATTGTTGTGATTAAATGTTGTGTAATCGCTGGAATGAACCAGGTTAATGAATGAACCAGAAGTTTATTATTAGTTATTTGCAGAAGTTTATATTTTAGTTTTATTTTTTTAAATCCCTGCATGGATGTCGTTCTTTGTATAACTGGGCGCGATCATTATTAGGAGACGCTGCGCGTCTCTTTGTGTGACATTAAAAAGCTTCTTTTACAGTTTGGAAGATTTTCTATGTTCTTGTGATCGAATCTTGTCTAATCGCTTGAATGATATAAAGAATAAGGTTTAAAAACACTTAAAATCAAGTGGCTTTCACGCGGTCACGATCACTGCTTATAGAGAAATGACGCGCGGCTCTTTGTTTAATCCGTTAGGAAATGAAGTTTGCACAGATGCCACACAGCGTCAACACATTAACACAGTCATACACATAAATATTCAAACTAAGGAATGAAAAGAACACGAAAAAAAAATCACATGTAAATGAGTTTGTGATCATTCACAGACATCATGAAACTGTCAAACACGGCTCGCGATCTCTACATGAATGTCTTTCATGTGTTTATATTGTAGAATCGCTGGAATGTCTTCAGCATCTTCAGTATGTTGTCATCATGTGCAGAAGTTTATCATTAGTTATTTGCAGAAGTGTTCATTACAGTGTAGGGTAGGGAAAATAACTCACCATGGGTTGAGGAGCATGAATGGGACACCTGCACCATAGTATAGCCACGCATGCTGGGTCAGCCAAAGTTGGTGCTACGTTGGGGATTGCTGGCCGTACTGTCTGGTTCTGGAGTGCCGGGAATTCCCGACTAACGGACATTGGTAAGAAATGAAAGTTTCACTCAAAAAAAGGGAGTCCGCTTTTAGCTATTATGCCTCTTGCAATTGGAAACAGATGCAACAGTCAAATCTATACTCAAAACACATCTGTTTAGCTGTGCGTTTTCGGAATGAGCACTGTGCTTGTAATGAAGAGTGCGTGACAACGCGGCTGCAGATCCAAATGCAGGCTCTATTAAAGCACAGGCATGGTCAACAGGTAGCAAACAGGGATGTAGGAGATAAGGCAGAGACGTAAACAGTACACAGGCGGCAGGCAAGCAACAGTCCAGTAATCCAGAGCAATAAATCCAAAAAGGTCGGCAGCAAACTGAACAGACAGGCAGAAAACGAGACCGGGAAAAACGAGACCGGGAAAAACCAAGACCGGGAAAAAACCAAGACAGGGAAAAAACCAAGACCGGGAAAAAACCAAGACCGGGAAAAACCAAGACCGGGAAAAACCAAGACCGGGAAAAACCAAGACCGGGGAAAAACGAGACCGGGAAAAACGAGACCGGGAAAAAAGAGACCGGGAAAAACGAGACCGGGAAAAACCAAGACCGGGAAAAAACCAAGACCGGGAAAAAACCAAGACCGGGAAAAACCAAGACCGGGAAAAACAAGACCGGGAAAAACAAGACCGGGAAAAACCAAGACCGGGAAAAACCAAGACCGGGAAAAAACAAGACCGGGAAAAACAAGACCGGGAAAAACAAGACCGGGAAAAAACAAGACCGGGAAAAACAAGACCGGGAAAAACAAGACAGGGAAAAACAAGACAGGGAAAAAACCAAGACAGGGAAAAACCAAGACAGGGAAAAACCAAGACAGGGAAAAACCAAGACAGGGAAAAACAAGACAGGGGAAAACAAGAAACAGGGGAAAAAAAAACAAAAAAAAAAACAAGACAGAAAAAAAACACTCGGAATTGACAAGATAACCAAAATCAAAATTTGTGCAATGAGTTTGTGCAGTGTGACTGATATGAATGGGCTGGGTGATGTAATCAGTGATTGGGTAATGTGTTGCAGCTGGTGGAGTGATCAGTGATGTGTGCGGGGCTTCTGGGAAATGTAGTCTGCCTTGGTGGATGAGTGAGAGAGTGAGTGAGTGAAGTGCCCTCTGCTGGTTATAGCGGGCACTTGGGCTGACAATCGTTACAGCGCTACGCCAGACTTATTGCACTATATTTTATTTCTATATGCTCTTTTTTTATTCTTAACCATTTTAATACCTTTTAAATTTTAAATAATTTTTATTCTCTATATTTTTCTATTTTTACTGCGTATGCATGCTATGTTTATTTCTTATGCATCTGTTTCTTTTCATGAAAAGCATTTTATGAAATGTGCTATATAAAAAAACAGTTTTGGTGGCAATTAAAGTCTAGAATCTGAGAACATACTCAATTCTTTGGCATGATTTCTATACTTGCTCACTCACCAATGAATGATGGAGATTGCTGGAGAATAGGTGAGTATCCACAGACAGATCTGTGGCACCAGACATATGTTTGAGCATGTGATCAACACATTTTACTGAAACAGATCTTATCTATTAGCTCATATAAGTAGGTTTCACACTGAAAACCCATTGACTTACATGTTACTTCAAAGGTGTGTCTAAATGGGAAATGAAATATGGTTGTTACTATTGTGAAATATACAGGTAGTATTTGGTACCGAAGTACATCAATGATTTTGTGTGATCTTCACAAGTCATTGGTTGTACATTTTGGCTCTAACATGCGTGTGCTTGTCTGGAATGATGGGGCCAAGAAAGTATTGCAAAATCCATATCAGTTTGTAAACTGACAATCACTGGAGAAACCATAAACACTGCAAGCACAAACTAGTAGCGCACAGGAAGAGCACAAGTATTGTGAAATCGTGGTCAAATGAAGTAACATGGGGATGAAAAGAAACAGTTTGTTCTGAGGACAGTAAATCTCTTCCATGCTTTTCACGTCTAAGACGGATTTGATAGAATGTTTTCACAAGCCGAGTTTTCTGGAAGATTGGCTGTTATGGGAGAAGTTTATGTTCCGCAAGTCTAAACCTTTAGCAATAGCGTTTCTGTATTTTTGTGGTTGACTTTGTCAATATATTGGTTGGCTTGAAAAATATTAGGAGAGTTAATCCAGTACCACACTTGATATCTTTGTCAGATTGAGCGATTCTCGGGCTGCAGTGAAACAATAAACTTCTTTAATCTGTTATTTCTCCTTTTTTCAAACAAATCAGTGATGCACATATTCATTATTCACATTGTCTGATTTCATGATTTATCCCCGAACAAGATGTTCTGGATTACATACGAAAATAAATGACGTGGTTTTGTATATTCTTCACAGCACCGATTCTGAAGCATGTTGATACTTTTTCATTGTTTTATTTAAAGCTTATAAACTTAAAAATGAAATTCAAGATGAAAGAGATTTTTTTTTACATTAGTCTTTAACATTATTATCATAATGCATTGAGACATTTGATTTTTCCCCCTGCAATTCTGTAACTGTAAATACTATATTTATACATTCCTATATATGACAAATATCACTGATGTATGAATATATAATAATATATTGATATTTTTAGTATGAGAATATCCTTACAGTATTGAGACTTTGGGAGGATAATTGATTTATTTGTCATGAAAATATACAAAAATACAATACAATGTATTTTCCGTGTAGCATCTGAGAGATAACATTACATGAAATGCCGTGAATCATATTAGCAAAAGTACAATTTATTTATCATGGGCTTAAACACAAAGCGGTTAATATTAGCAATAATTCACACGCGTTCCTTGATAAATAAAGCTGCGTAATAACAATAATTCATGCCAATAAGTAATATAAGAGTTAGCTATCTTCAAAATATCTCTAAATACATCTTAAAAGGTCAAAGGCATATGTGTGCAACTACAAAACTCTACTATGCCTGTAAAAACAGAGTCTTGGCAGATCTCCTCCATTCCTGATACGAATGCGCCAAGGCTTGTTTCCCTTATCAGGGCAAATTAAGGTGATTAATTCTATAGAATACAATGTAATACCACAAGCTTTTTATAAAGCACCACGCTAATTAGGATTAACAGCTGATCAGCGATTAATCCTTTACGTCATACACAGTGTAAACCCTGCCTGAGAGTAGCGATTCAGCTAATTTAATGGAGACAGATGGCAGTCGAGGCCACCAAATCGGCATCAAATCCATCAGGCTTTTGTAAAGCTACATGTGAACTTACATAAGGCCAGAACAGCCAGTAAGCAGTTAATTGCAAACACAGTAAAATCCCCAGAGTTAAATCAGCTCTGCTCAGATAACATTTGGTCCCTCTCTAAATAAAGTAACACTCTTCAGAGATTGAATGTCTTTTATCTTCAGTTGATTTCATCAGTTGTAGTTCTTGTGTTTCTCTGTCCTTCAGTGATTCTGCTTGTTAACAGCAGGTGTTCATCAATAATGTTCAATCATTGCTTAATTATCTCATTAACTTTAACTCTGCTTCAGTGTTACTTTAACTCTATTTAGAGCGGGACCAAATGTGATCTGAGCAGAGTTGATTTAACTCTGGGGATTTTACTGTGAACATTTACTGTGTGACTGTGGCTCAGACTGTCAAACAAACATCCTTCTCAACCATTCCGTGATACAAAAATATATCAAATGTTTGCCTAACCATTCAGCATTGGGCACATGTCCATATTCAACTTGGCAAAAGCAGATGTCCACTTATGGATTGACTGCAAAACTAGGACAAACAGAAACAGCCTCCACTAGAATTATGCGTATATGATAAATCCACTTGTGCATGCTAATTGTTCTGCTTATAAAAGGTTGTTAAATGTAAAGCACTTGTATTTCATCGAGGTCTAAAAGTCTGAAAGGAGTTTAACAAGTGACATAAAACATGAATACGAAATATTTAACATTTAAAAAGACTGAAGCATTTTCACTAGTCTCAGACCTTTGGACCCCACTGGACCCTATAGGTTTTGTAAAAAAAGAAAAAAAACCTGTGCAAGACAACTGATTCTTTCTGATTCATTTGAGTATATTTTAATTGTTATGATTCAGTCTAGTTATTCAATCAGCGAAAAGCTATTCAATGAAAGACTCGGGAATTGAGTTACGCTGCTCATGCGGTGAGTTATTACTGTGCTAAAAAGAACAAGGCTCATGAGAGTGATTTGTTTTGGCAATGTAACTACATGGACGGGCTGCATGCTGTTGATTCATTAAAAAGAACAAGCTGTTACTGTGATGTGCTGCACAGCAGATTTCTAGCCAACTGTCATAAAAGTAGGGTCACGTCACGAAAATGTGAACTCATAGAAGGTGCAATTAGCGACAGGCCCATTTGAATCGGTTAAAAAAGAATCGGTTCGTAAGCATCATTCCTTTCAACTCGCGTCAAGCTGTATGTTTTTGAATCGCTACAAAGAACTCATAAGAGCAGTTCATGGAATGTTTAATCCCAAAGCAATGAAAAGCGTATCCCTGTATTCTTTCTTTTTGTCCTCTTAAGGTTTAAATTTATTGCATTTTTGTTGTTTTGTTACCCTGGCAACTTTTTCACCTGTTTGTTTTTGTTTTCTATTTCAATGTGTATCTGTATTGATTTAATGCTTTGTTGTAATGTAATGTTTAATTAAAAAAAAAAATTCAGGGTATGTTTTTGCAATGTGTGTTTTTGATTTGCTTAAGCTTTAAAGAACCGACTCATAAGAGTAATTCATTTAGCTACACTGTTCACGCCGCATGTTATTGACTCACTGAAAAGAATCGGCTCCTAAGCATCATTCCTTTCAACTCGTCGAGCTGTATGTTTTTGAATCGTTACAAAGAACTCATGAGAGTAATTCATGGTATATTTTTGCACTGAGTGTTTTTGATTTGCTTAAGCTTTAAAGAACCGACTCTGAAGAGTAATTCATTTAGCTCCACTGGTCACGCTGCATGTTACTGACTCACTAAAAAGAATCGACTCATAAGAGTCATTCGTTTCAGGAATCAGGCTACATTTGTCATGCTGAATGCTTTCAGTTCACTAAAAAGAATCGGCTCGTAAGCATCATTCCTTTCAACTCGCGTCAAGCTGTATGTTTTTGAATCGCTACAAAGAACTCATAAGAGCAATTCATGGAATGTTTTTGCACTGTGTGTTTTTGATTTGCTTAAGCTTTAAAGAACCGACTCTGAAGAGTAATTCATTTAGCTACACTGGTCACGCTGCATGTTATCGACTCACTAAAAAGAATCGACTCATAAGAGTCATTCATTTCAGGAATCAGGCAACATTTGTCATGCTGTATGTTTTTGACTCTCTAAAAAGAACCGGTTCATAAGAGTCATTCGTGTTCGGAATCAGACTACAGACTACATTTTTTTTTTTGATTCGCTAAAAATAATTATAAGAATCACATAAAGCATTGAATCAATCATGAATCATTAAATCATCATGGATTTAGCAGCAGGCGAGCACCAAAATACAGATGAAGGGAAATTTCTAGCTTGGTATATTATGAAAACATTAACAAAAGCAAAAGCTTTTATAATTTTGGGATGGATGCCGAATGATAAACTTGTGATTGATAGCAGAATTTCATTTCCTCCTGAAAGTTGGCGTATTTATCCACTCTTTCAGATAGGATTACAGTTGTCTTCATAGGACATTACACACTGCAGAGGGGTTGTGTTTAGCTGTTGCGCTTTTGGCCCAGTATTTCTGGTTACCAAAATCCTCTGGGCACAGGGCGGAATATCCCACCGCCTCCACGGATCTCCTCTTCTGGATGCGGTGCAGCAGGATACGATAACTTCCTGTTATTGGGCTGCGACAGTCAGTGCAAGTATTATTCTGCAGATGTGTGGCACTGATTCCCAGCTCACTTAGAGCCGACTTTACCTCCTGCTCCTCCACACACAGGCTCTTTGCAGGGTCAGCGAGGTAATTGGGCGTCATGCTGAAAGCGGGATAGGGTTTGGGGTATTCGATGCCCTTCATCCAGGAGCATATCATCAGCTGTGACACCGTGGTGCGGTCCACAGGTACGGGTCTCAGCATGCCTTTGATGGCCAGTTGGCAGGAGTCAGGGACGTAGGGCGGGATGCTGTACGCCCCCTGCAAGATGCAGCGTTTCAGTCGGCCTAAGTTGTCGGCGTAGAAAGGCATGGTGGCGGTCACCATGAAGTACAGCAGGACACCCAGCGCCCAGACGTCCACATAACGGCCCACGTAGCTTTTGTCTCTGAAGAGCTCGGGCGCCGCGTACGGCGGGGAGCCACAGAACGTGGTAAGAGTTTCCATCGGCTCGCTGACGATACTAAAACCGAAGTCGCCCACTTTGATGCAGTAGCATGTGGTGTAGAAGATATTTTCTGCTTTCAGGTCGCGATGGATGATGTTGTTTTCATGCTGAAAAGTAAACAGATCCGTTGTAGTCGTGCCAATTAAAAAAGTTTATATAAAGTATAAATGCAATCAAGAAAATGAAATAACAACTGACAAAAAAATATATCATCCCAGTATTAATTGATATATTTGTCAATATAATGCATAAAAGTATTTTCCCCCCAAAAAATCGTAGTGACTCTAAACTTTTAAATGGCAATGTATTTGTAACAATGTAAAATGTAAAAATACAGTAACAATTCTCAATTTAAAAAAAAAAACACCTATGGCCAATAATATTGGTGAAAATTATTATGAATTTTAATTTAAATAAGCACAAATATTTCCACCCTAATTATTTTAAAAAGCTAGAGTATTCTGGGTTGTTGCTAGGGCGTTGCTATGCAGTTTGTTCTAGGTTTACAAGTTAAAGTCAAAAGAGTCCATCCCAAATTCCTGATAATATTCTGGTTACTAGATGTGTCTCCTTGTACATATTAGGATTTCTAACAAATGTAATTAAAAATCATAAATCAATTTTCATTTTTAAAAATTATGAGTTATGTAGTTTGATACTTCAAGAGATAGTTCACCCAGAAATGTAAATTCTGTTATTATTTACTCACCCTTAAGTTGTTGCAAACCTGAATGAATTTCCTTCTTCTGCCGGACACAAAATAAGATATTTTGAGGAAAGTTGATGGGCTTCCATAGTATTTATTTTTCCATACCATGGAAGTCAATGGGGCATCAACTGTCTGGTTACCCATATTCTTCAAAATATCCTCTTCTTGAGCAGCAGAAGAAATAAATTCATACAGAATTTTCATTTTTGGGTGAACTATCTCTTTAACATTAGGTTTGTAATCTAATCTAATCTAATCTAGCATCCGACTCTCATGCAGGAAGATGCGGGTTCGAGACCCGCTCAGAGCGGGCCGAATAGGACCCGTATGGAGGAGATACATACTTATTGTGTACATACATTATTTTTATATTTTTAAAAAATGCCAGCATGTAATTAATATCTGTAATTACATATATAATCACACTGTTGACCCATCCCTTACACCTACCCATACCACCACCAAACCTGTCCCTAACATGTTTTGAAATACAATAAGAACTTTTTTTGTTCAAGTGCATAGTAGTTAGGGCCACCTAATATAAAGTGGGCCCCAAATATGTATGAGTATGAGCAATATTAATAGCGACTGTTGTCAGGTCCGACGAGGACAAAGCCCTGCTGCTCTCACCATGTATTTGATGGCTGAGATGATCTGGGCAAACACGAGCTTGCTTTCCAGGTCTGACAGGCGCCCCCTGGTGGTGATGCGTGAGAACAGGTCTCCTCCACTGCCGTACTCCATAGCGATGTACAAATGCTTGCTGGTCTCAAGCACCTCATACAGGCGCACAATGTTTGGATGGGAGAGTTTTTCCATACAGATGATCTCTGAGGCAAATATGTTCTGTGACTTCTTGTCGAGACGTGCCTTATTAAGAATCTTTACTGCAACACGCTCTGTGAGAGAGAGAGAGAGATCAAAATGAGTCAAATTTGGAAAAATCCATGTTATACAAACTTAGTGGGGGTGTAAGTGACCTTGTTATCTTAATCCCATAAAGCTTATACTGTATCATATTTAATGTGCCTAAAATTCTAAATTCTTCAGTCGGATATTTTATATCTTTTTAGCAAGATCCTTTAGTATAAAAAACACTTTTTTGCTGTGAAATATTTACTGATTTTATAAAGTGAACAGAATAAAACCATATTGTTAGTTATGCTTCTAGATGAGCACATGGACTGAAGAACTTTAGGTTTACTTAATTATCATCATGTATTTCTTTCTTCTTTTTTTTTTTTTTTAGAAAAATCATGTTAAAATGTGAGTATTAAATCATCCTCGAGTACATGAGCGCCACATTTCACTATATCATAATATATGAGCCATAAAAGCATATAAGTCTATGAAAAAAAGTTTTAATATTTTATATATCATATTTAATATCCCATTTTTTCCCAAGTTTTTTTAATTTATTTTTTATCATTTCATATGTCAGGATTAAAATCTTAAAATCTTATCCCTGCTGTGTTGTTTTTCAAGAGGCATCTCCCCAATCCCCCCAAAATATTTGAGAGATTCACAGAGGGGGTGCCGTAAATCTGATGAGATTACATGAGCGGATCAACCCGTGGCCACTGACATGAACACACACTGTTACTGCCGTCCGGCGCCGCAAATGACAGAACGCAGCAATGCACTGAACTTCATGAGAAACCAAAATAGTGGCGTCTTTTCTTCAAGACTGTTGAGAGCAAAAGATTCTCGCAATAGGAAAAAATGTGAGGTGGAGACTTGATACTATTCATTGGTTGCTGATTGGATTTGAGATGAACTCAACACACTCAATGATTGGAGAGGCATATGCCACCAGAGAGAGTTTAAAGTTGTCGTCATTGATTTTGATTTCACTTTTTTAACTTTAGTTAGTGTGTAATGTTGCTGTTTGAGCAGAAACAACATCTGCAAAGTTACGACACTCAAAGTTCAATGCAAAGAGAGATATTTTCTTTTACAGAAATCACTTTTTAAGGACTACAACAAACGGCTGGTAGAACTACAACGAGCTTCTTCCCTGGTTGGTGACATCACAAGCCCCATAATTTACATAAACCCCGCCCCTGAGGACACACAACGAAGGGGGCGGGGCCATGTCATGCTGCTTTAGAGTTGTTGTCGTCGAGTGTTGTTGATGCCGTCGTTTTACGCCGGACCGCTTCACAAACGAGGGTCGATTCGAGGAAAAAAGATGAACGTGACGACACATGCTAGTGACGAGTTGATCGACTCCACAGCGACGACATCAGTTTATCCACTAACCGTTCAGAAACGTCTAAAAGTTGGAACTTCTTCCTGAGTCTCTCCATCAGTTTGAACACTTTCCTCATTTTGTCTGCGTGAGATTCTCCAGCTTTGTTGTTGTTGCTGAGCTTGTTAAAGCTCCGCCCTCTGGAGCAGCAGCTCATTTGCATTTAAAGGGACACACACAAAAATGGCGTGTTTTTGCTCTCAGGCAAATTTGACGAGTTATAATAAATGATCTGTGGGGGATTTTGAGCTGAAACTTCACAGACACAAAACACATGCAGATGAATTGTTCTCAATAAGATCAAAAACACAGATTTAGACAAGAGAAAGTGTGAATTGATCAATACACTTTCATGGTAATCCTTAACTCCTTTGTGTTTTTGCAAATTACTGGCTAATTCATATAAATTTGTACAATCTCGTTCTTGCGTTTTCATGCTTGCTTTTTTTCTAAAGAATCAAGTCACACAAAACCATACAGAATCGGCATCTCATACAATAGTTATGCTTTCTCATAAGATCAAGTTGGAGTTTTCATTTCATGACAACTTTAAATGTCTAGTTTTGAATTATTTTATATTGTATGAAATTGTATGGGGGAAAAAAACATTAAAAAACACACTATTTTATTAAATAAAAATCTGACTTGTGCATACCATAAAGTATTTGGACATTTTAAATATATTAGCCTTATATAGTACATAATTTAGTTATTAATATAATTAGCAAGTAATCAGCATCAGACAAAATTTTAGGAAAGATAGTTACATTTCAGTAATAATTGTTAGAATTGTTAGAATTTATTGAATGATTTCAGACAATGTGAGAAAACAGTAATGTATATTATGAGAAAACGTAAGTGTTTTTTTTTTTTTTTAAACTTTGGATGCATGTAAAACTTTTGTAGTAGACCTCCAAAAAAAACTAGGAATCTTTAAAATAGCATAATTGGGGCACTTTAAGTAATTAACACACTGCAATTGTCTCACCTTTAGTCAAAGCGTGAACAGCCAGTTTGACCTGCGAGAAGTTTCCAGTCCCTATTTCTCCTCTGAGTTCATAGAAAGCAATCCTGCGGCCCAACATAATGTCATCGATGACCCGCTCATTGTGAGACATGTCGTAGAGAACCCTCTCGAAGGCTGTCTGCTTCGCTCGTTGTTCGGGTGTTAGTACCGGAACCTTGCGTGTTTCTGGTTCTGTCTGTGCAGGTTGGGCCGCTGGCTCATTCTTTCCTTTTTTCCCATGTCTCTTCGCCCAGACATTTAATATTTTGGTACCTTGGATGGGACAAAAAAAAAAAAAAATCAGGATGTTTGAGAATGCCAAAGTCAAATTACTCAAATTAAAAAATAAATAAATGTGTGGATAAAAACTCATTTATGGATCCTCTATGGTAGAGAATGGAGGAACGCTATCAAGATGACAGGAAACAGAACAACCAAACATAACGGACCAAGAACTAAACAAAACGTCCGCTAGAGGTCTTTTTAGAGGTTTGGGAATCGGGATGGGCAGAAATCATGTTCACGGATGCGATTATTAACGTAGTCTGAAGCAGAGCAGGAGCGAGTGTTGTGGAGCGATTGATAATGAGAGAGAAGCGGGACTTTTATTATGACACAGTCGCCAGCGAGAATTCGCCATATTGAGAAAATGATGTTGTAACGTTACTCTGAGCGTTCGCTCGCTGTAAGAGAGATCCATATTACAATATCATATTAAATGCTGGATGGTTTATGTTGATAAATGGCATGCAATTCATTTTAAAATGAAAGTTCTGTAATGTATTACTGCAGCCGATTATGTTTTGTTCGTTTTTCTCTGAGGCACAATAAAGCACGGCGCCCACAGAAAATCTAGAAAATGAGATTTAAAGAATAAGCTATAATTAGTTTTCTGTCTATAAATGTATCAAAACAGATGTTCCCTTGTCTGTGTTTCCACATGTCATATATATAAAAGTGTCTTTGTTGAAGTAAAACTGAGGGAAACGCGGATGTGACGCTATCTACAGGCGACTCCCTCAAACGTCCCGGATCCTTGGTTAAAAATTTGCGGTTTTCTCACAATTTACAAATAGTTGGAAACATTTGGGATATTATTAGTACTCATCTGAACAAAATATATAACACTGGCCTAGTGGTTTTTGGATATTTTACTGCAAAAAAAAATGCACATAATGCAGCTTTAAATACACAGAACAAAGCCAAGGAAAAAAACAACAAGTGTGCAAATTTAATTAAACAATGAAGATCCATGGAGATAAACTGAAAACTACGTCAGAGAACTAAAATGTGTGACAAAATCCAGCTTACACAGAAACAAATACAGATTATCCATAACAACTTAAATGGGCTATACATTAATTTATATCATCAAAGCCAATTATTTAGAGTTACAAGGGCCCTCATTTTTATTTAGTAACTGCTTATATGCAAAATAATTGTAATATTAAATAAGTACAAATCTTTAAATCAAGGTTTTTAATGTCATGAGAAATATAAATCAGTTGTCTTCTAAAATTTGATTGATAAATGTGTAGAAATGTAACAGCAATGGCCGTGTCAGACTGGGACAGTTCCTCCTGATGACCTTCCATGTTAGTTTACAGAGGCTTAACCTTTCATACATGGGGTGAACAGGGATCATGACACTGACGCAGGAAATCTGCTTGTGAGAGTCTAGACTTTATAGTCTAGACAATAGAATAATCAAGGCTAATACATCTTTATGCCATAAAACTGTAATAGTTCAATGTTAATAGTTCAATAGTTTAAAAATATCCCCAATTTTGATCACTACACAGTAAAAACCCCAGAGTTAAATCAACTCTGCTCAGATAACATTTGGTCCCTCTCTAAATAGTGTTAAAGTAACACTCTGTCTTTTATCTTCAGTTGATTTCATCAGTTGTAGTTCTTGTGTTTCTCTTTTCTTCAGTGATTCTGCTTGTTAACAGCAGGTGTTCATCAATAATGTTCAATCATTGCTTAATTATCTCATTAACTTTAACTCTGCTTCAGTGTTACTTTAACACTATTTAGAGTGGGAGCAAATGTGATCTGAGCAGAGTTGATTTAACTCTGGGGTTTTTACTGTGTATTATCTGGCAGTAAGCGGCCAAAAGTGATTTCCGGCCTAGGAAAATTGACGTGCATTCTTTATTCAAATATTCTTTTGTAACCGTATCGCACAGTTTTCCACGGAGTCGATTGTTTTATTTGTGATAGCTCAATGAAACGTACCAATAATTTTGGGCCAGGCATGTTTAATATATATTTGAAGAACATAAAAGTATTTTCCACTTATTTTGATGGTTTAATCAAACTTGTAGGGTCATTAAAAACAAATCACTTTTGGCCACTACTGTGTGAGAGGTTAAAGTTTAAAAATGACTAAAATTAGATCACAGTACAGTATAAGCCTACTTATTCATGAAAGACCTAAACCTAAAATGAGACGTGCATATTGAAATTACATGTTGAACACCCTTTTGAAGAGAAATAGTTTTGATCACAAATTTATCTTGACATACTTAGAGTCGCATCTCTCTAGATGTTCTTGTATAATCCTAATCCGTGACTGCGTGTCCTTTCTATTTTAGTTCAAATGTCCAGTATGTCAGCATTGGAGGCAAGATCAGCCTTGTAAGTCTGAATAGGAAAGTCTTTAAGCAGGGTGGATTAGGAACCCTTTTAAGACCATGCATCACAAGTTGCAGACTCGACACGCTTCTAAAAATACACAGAATATCCACTGAACTACTTTCAATATCAGTAAAAGCACAACTACAGGAAGAAAGCAAATAGTTGGCAATGAATAAGACTTAATTGAATTTTTGCAGAGTTTATTACAATGTTATTGCATTGTAATAACATAAAATTGTTGTAAATTTCACTTTAACTATACAAACCAACATTTTACCTTCTTGTCCTTCTTGCATACATAATATTCTACATCTTAATGTTTATATACTGGACTCACTTTTGTACTGTAAGACCCTTCGTCGTCTTTAACAAACCAATATCTGCAGATCAAAACGGTGTTTAGTGTTGAAATCAAAGACATTCCAGATCAATCAAACAGGGATTACATCTCGGGCACATGCACGGCATGCAGATAATAGAGGATCGAATTTGTTTCGTAAAAAAAACGTAAATCTACGCAACCGGTCCTAACTTGTGTGCCACAGGTCTAACATGGCACAGTTATTTAAAACAGTGTAGGCCTATAAGATGGTGTCTTTCAAAAGAACATTTAAATATGGCCAATATGGTTTAGTGAATAAGATCTTATATTTGCACTCACTTAATGTTTGATTAAAAACTCTCCATTCATGAAGAAACAAACCTTACCTGGTAGCTGTGGATCCTTCATGCTGGTGTCTGTATGAATGAATGAAGAGAACAGCTCGACAACCTCTCGCTCTAGTCTTTAATCCTCCACCGATCACCCGTGCTCAATCCAATTAGAAGAAGAATATCCAAACTGCAACACACCTCAATGAAGCTGTGCAAACATCCTACTCATTCAAAAAGTGATCGTTACAGATAATAACAACACTGTAATGAATTGCTGTAAAAATTACAGCATTATTTTACAGCCGCTGGCTGTTTTTTAATAATACAGCATATTGCTGTAAACTGCAATGCATTCTGGGGTCACGTGTTGGTTTGCCTCAAATTTACAGAATATTGCTGTAAATTGACCCATCGTAATTTAAAAAAATACAGTTATTTACTGTAATCAGAGAATACAGGGAAATTCTGTAAATTAAATTACAGTAACACTACTGTAAATTTTACAGTAACTGGCCGGCAACCCTGCTGCCAGTATTATACTGTAAAATTTACAGTATTTTTTTAACAGTGCAGAGTTAAATCAACTCTGCTCAGAGAACATTTGGTCCCTCTCTAAATAGTGTTAAAGTAACACTCTGTCTTTTATCTTCAGTTGATTTCATCAGTTGTAGTTCTTGTGTTTCTCTTTTCTTCAGTGATTCTGCTTGTTAACAGCAGGTGTTCATCATTAATGCTCAATCGTTGCTTAATTATCTCATTAACTTTAACTCTGCTTCAGTGTTACTTTAACACTATTTGGAGCGGGACCAAATGTGATCTGAGCAGAGTTGATTTAACTCTAGGGGTTTTACTGTGTACTTGATATAGGGAAGACATCTGGTTCAAAACATATAAGTTCCGGTCCTTAATTCTGTTTGGTCAATAGCTGTCACGATAAAACACAGCTATGACCGCTTCACCCTGATACTTCTGTACAAGACCCTTATCAACCACGCTTAGCAACGTAAACTACTGTTTGTTCTCAATTCAAACCTGCATTCAGTCCTATGATCATAGTAAAAAATCTGTTTGAATGTCAGCTATATCTTGTCCTTTTAACAGTTAATGAGTTTTCCCGTGACTGACAGCTCAAAGCATTTGTCTTGTATGTATGTGTATATATATATATTTTTTTTTTTTAGAAAACGACAGATTATTCCTCCTTAATCTTAATTGGTGAACTTCTATGCAGTCTCATGTCCGTTAAGAGACCGTAGAGTGTCCCATTCATCATTTTAGTTCTGAGGAGGGTGCCCTCAATCTGCAAGGACTTTCTTTCATTTTCAAAATACTATTTTATATATCTATGTATATGTCTATCTATCTATCTATCTATCTATCTATCTATCTATCTATCTATATATATATATAGATAGATAGATAGATAGATAGATAGATAGATAGACACAGACATACAGACATACACAGTTTAATTTTACCTGAAAAACCCATTAATAATAAAAAGACCGTTTAATGGCAGTTTTCCATTTTGTGACAATTTATACTCCATATTTTTTTGTAATGAAGGGCACAGGGAAAAACAGGAAAATAGATAATGAAAACAAACCAAGACTTGGGAGAAACAACATACAAAGGCTCAGAAAATGCAGACATGCAAGACATAGCGAAAGTGACTGAAAGAGCTGGTTTAGACACTAGAGCACATGAACAAATGAGGAAATGGGGTCCGTGACAGTGAGGCGATAGTCCAAGGTGGTGTGCCCTCTGGTGGTGTGGAAAAGTTTAACTCCTAAATGCAAGCTGTGGTTTTTGAAAATATTTTATCAATAAAAACATTTAGTTATTTTAGTTATTTATTTACATAAATTCCTCAAAAAAAAATAAATCTTTTTTTGAATATACCCCAAGAATGCATGTTAAACTGACCCACTATTATTATTATTATTATTATTAAGAAAAAGTGAACAAAAAAGCATGCATGTGTGATATATTAAAATATCTGTTTATGATATTGATTCATTCATTATACCTTTTATTTTAAAGGAAATTGTTGATACCAATAAGGTTCATTTTGATTTAGATTACGCATTCTAGGGTTATAGCTGTGTTATAACCAACACTTTAGGATATGTGTCTATGCACAAACTGAATTTCAAAAATAACCGAAAGAAACATTCACTGGAATAAAATAATGTGACATCTAGCAAACCCCATCTTCCATTTATTATAGTACTGAATTACCATATTCATTGAATACATATATATATATATATATATATATATATATATATATAATTTTGAGTAACTGTATTTCATTTTAAATGGGTGGTAATCAGATTACAGTTCCATCTGAAAAGTGTTTTAGATTACCAAAGTGATTACTTTGAGTTTTAATGTCATTTAAACAGCGATTGGTGATTCTCTGACTCTGACCGTCTGAAAAAGCATCCTAAGGTATATTTCTGCTCATAAGTTTCATACCCCTTGCAGATTATGCAGCATTTTAATAATTTTAACAAAATAAGAGGGATCATAAAATATATTTTTATTTATTACTGTCTTGAATAAGCTATTTCACATAACAGATGACTGAATTTATAAAAATTGAAAAGTTTGCATATCCTTGAATCTCAACTGACATGTCATCAGATGATCCACGGCTGTTTTCATGGTTTGCGATACAGTGACAAAGGTAAAAAAAAAAGAAAAAAAAAAGATAATTGTGAATTTTCATTTCACAATTCTGACTTTTTTTCCCTGCAATTGCAAGATATCAACTCACAATCGCAAGTTATAAAGTCAGAATTTCGTGAAACAAAAAAAAGTTCATATCTCACAATTCTGGAATTTTTCTCAGAAGGCAGACTTTTTTCGGGAAAATTGCGAGTTTTTATCTCATTTCTGACTTTTCTCACAATTCTGAGATTTTTGTCTCAAAATTGAGAGTTTATAACTCACAATTGAACTTTATATAACGGAATAGAATAGAATAGAATAGAACAGAATAAAAAAAAGTCAGAATTGTGAGAAAAAAACTTCTTTTGTGTTCCACACTTATTAATATTCCAAAGAATTCTAAAGTATTTAGATTAAGTGACTAAACTTGAGTAATGTAACGAAATACGTTACAAATGACTTTTTAAAGCATGTATTTTGTAATCTGTAGTGAAATACATTTTAAAAGTAACCCACCCAGCCCTACAATTGTTTATATATATATATATATATATATATATATATATATATATACTTGAAGCATTAAACCAATTATTAACGCAGATATTTATATTTTAATTAGAAAGTGTCTGAACTGATGATGTAGTGTTCTGTACGTCCTCTTGTATTTCAAACATGTCATCTGCGATTAATTAAAAATCAGCCTTCCTTAAAATAAAGTACGTCTAATTTGTTAATACCGCTCGTTAGTGAACTTCACCTGACCTTTACTGCATGGAACGATTTGACCCGCTAAAATGACGTCGCGCTGTGACGTGTGTTCCGCCGTTCGCCTCGAGGTTGTGTTTACAGTCAGATTTGGCGGGAGAAGCTTAGACAATCCGCTTTCGTTTTACAGCGCGTTCTATTAAGAGCCGCTTGCGTCAATGGCGACGACTGCGTCCGCGGCTCCGGTGGAGTCGGATTTGGACCGCAGCGGAGCTGAAGACGAGCCCCGGAGCAACGAGCCGGAGGAGGACGGAGGGAATGGGCAAGCTGGGCCCACGGCGGGCGCGCAGCAGCACCGTCTCGCCAAGTTACCGCTGTCCCGCATCAAAGCGCTGATGAAAGCAGATCCGGATGTGAGTCTGGCGAGTCAAGAGTCCGTGTTCATCATAGCTAAGGCCACGGTGAGACACACACACACACACTTACACGCGCTGAAAACACTTCTCCTGGCTCTCTATCTGTCTATAATGCTCATTTTAGCTCTCTCTCTCTCTCTGTGTGTGTGTGTGTGTGTTCTTTGTGATCTAATTTAATCTATCTATGCAGAAGTCTTAGTAGTAATTTAACCACCTAAAATGGTTTTAAGACACTTATCAATGTATTTTGTTGGTAAGAAATATCAGTTTACATTTCCAAATGTTCCTTTTGCTATTAATTATAAAAATCCAGTTAGATTTGAGTGAGCACAAAGAGCAACAGCCGGGTTGATCTGATCACACCATCATCGAGTCCATCTGGGATCACATGACGAAAAAGAAACTAAGATGGACAAAATCCAGAAGAATTGCGGCACTTTGTAACGCATTTCGTTACATTACTCAAGTTTAGTCACTTCATCTAAATACTTTAGAATACTTTAGAATACTAATAAGTGTGGAACAAACACAAAAAAGGTCATTGTGAGTTTTTATCTCACAATTTTGGCTTTTTTCCTCAGAATTGCGTGATATAAAGTTGCAATTGTGAGTTATAAAGTCAGAATTATGAGAAATAAACTCAGAATATTGAGAAAAGTCAGAATTATGAGAAATAAACTCAGAATATTGAGAAAAGTCAAAATTATGAGAAATAAACTCAGAATATTGAGAAAAGTCAGAATTATGAGATATAAACTCACAATATTGAGAAAATTCAGAATTATAACAAGTTTATTTCTCCCAATTCTGACTTTATAACTTGCAATTTTGAGTTTAAATCTCACAATTCTTCAAGTCAGAATTGTGAGGGAAAAAACAAATTGTGAAAAAGTCACAGTGTCGAGTGAATTATAAAATGACTCACAAAACATGAAAACAGTGGAAAACATAAAACTGAACTCGTCTTTTTCAGACGGTCAGAGTCAGAGAATCACCAATCGCTGTTTAAATGACATTAAAACTCAAAGTAATCACTTTGGTAATCTAAAACACTTTTCAGATGGAACTGTAATCTGATTACCACCCATTTCAAACAAACGCAAAGGGTGTGCATATTTGCAATATTGATTTTATTTAGCTAATAGAAGTTAATTGATAAATAAAATCTATTCATGACCTTTTTTTTTTTTTAAACGCAACCTCGCTTTTAAAGCATTTGTACACTACTGCTTAACTTTTCACAGTTCTGCAGGTCGGGTTCTTCAAGTGTCTTGGAGACGTTGCCGCAGTTCTTCTGTATTTTATCGGTCTCAGTTCACAGGGCCCAGGACAACTTTTATGCATGGCTCCCACCTATTCCCATCTCGTATCGGAGTTAACAAAATTGTTTCTCTGCCTGCAGGAGCTTTTTGTTGAAATGATTGCAAAGGACGCTCTTGTTTATGCACAACAGGGAAAGAGAAAAACTCTTCAACGCAAAGACTTGGGTGAGTTAAAACGTTAGAAAACTGTTAGTATGGCAACTACTAACCTCAATGCTGTCGATGCAGTAATGATTGGTGCTTTTTTTCTCTTGGCAGATAATGCTATTGAAGCAATAGATGAATTTGCGTTTTTGGAAGGTAAGGGAGACGTAATTTAATGTTATTTCCTGCTGGCAATGGTCTAAAGGAGTGGGGGAGAGTTTTATGGATCATTCTGATTGCCTATATTTCTTTCCTCCCTTCAAACCCTCATTTTCCAAGAAAGGCAAACCTAAAACCAAACAAGTCTGCTTTTGGTGTCGGATTATATGTGATCACTCAGAACTTTGATTCTAGGAATTAAAAAAACGAAGGCATTTGGTAATAACATGACTGTTGCATTAAAGATATTTGGCTTTGCTGTTGAGTTCTGTTTGCTTGGGTTTTGTGAAAGCCCAACAGTGATCTGCACTGCATCAGCTCGGGTGCAGGTGGTCTACATACGGTTCACGTGAATTCTTTCACAGTACAAATGCAATCTGTCCCAAATCTGTCCGTAATCATTAGTTACAAAAGAGGTTTTTGCACCCGAGGAACGTTTCCATACTTCGTATGGAACTATTGAGGAAATGCCAGCTTTTTGAAACCAAGGAACGATTTGGGTTAAAGGAACGCGGTTTACCAGGAACCAGGAGAAATGGCCCTTGGGGAAAAAAGTTCTTCTCTGAGGACCGCCCTGGTGAATGAGACGTTAAACCGAGGTCCTGACTCTCTGCTCGTTAAAAATCCCAAATTTACCGACTGGCTTCTGTCCATCATGGCCTCCTAATAATCCTGATCGGTCTCCTCTCCACCAATCAGCTGGTGTGTGGTGGGCGTTCTGACACAATATGGCTGCACATCGGTGGTGGTTCAGGAGATTTTCGCTTCCATATGTAAAGCGCTTTGAGTAGCCAGAAAAGGGCTGTATAAATGAATTATTATAATTCCAAAAACTATCCGGTGTGAAACAGTTGGGACTAGTACTTGCAGTGTTGTTCAGGTCCATGATGCAAACTCACCATGTTTTGGGACCAAATGTACAATGTAACAAAAGACATGTGGAGGGATATGGAACCAAACTTTAAATTCATTCATGTTTTCTCTATCACTTTTGTGTAGGTACCCTGGACTGACTGAAAATGGGCATGCATATGAATCTGTCGACAAGTTCTGGTCCCCTTCAGATTTGAGAAATGAAAACTGAAACGTGTCTTTTTTTTTTTTATTGTGATGATCTTGGGCAGTTTGGTTAACATTGTATAGTTGTAAAATGCCAATTGTATTTTTCTATGTTATACGAATCTTATAACCATAATTGGTGTTTAAATAAAGTGAAGTTCTTTGATCTGCTCTGTGTTTCTTGTGCAAGTGGGATGAAATTATTTGAGTGTTTCTTGTGTTGCTGTACTTTCGATTATCAGTAGAAAGTCTGGTCTGCAGATTATGAATTATTCTCCTCACTAAAACCACGAGAGACCTTATGACTAACCTGTGAGGAACCGGCAACAGTTTTTGTTTTTATGTGCCATAAATCTGAAATCGATCATGTTACGGTGACTAGAAATGGACACACTCAAATTATGGCGTCTCTGTGAATAATTGTATAAAAAGTACCAGCAAGAAATTGGTGGAAGGTGTTATGAAGACTTATGAAATTATAGAATTTATGACGTTCCGAATATTTCACATGCAGACAACATACCAGAAAATACTGCTGCGCTCATAAATATCTTATTCGTTGGCTACTAATTATTGATTTTGCCAGTGATCATTTTTTGCTTTAAAGTGTTCAAAGGCCCTTTCTTACTGTTTCGAGAGCTTCGCTGTTCTCAGGGGTCGTGGAATGCACTCATACACTCAAAAAAATATTTCAGCCTAAACATAAGTTTTATGTCATTTAATTACATAGCAATTTTCCATCCATTTGGATGACATAGTTTTAACATAAACAAACTAATAAACTTAATGTGATTCATATTTGTCAGTCATATGTAAATGAAATAGGTGAGATTTATGTAATAGTTGACAGGTTAATGAACACTGTTTAGTGGTCATGTGTGTGCGCACTACTGAGTTAAAGTAGCGTTGAAGCAGCGTCAGAGTTAATGAGATCATTAAGTGATGATTGAGCAGTAATGATGAACGCCTGCTGTTAACAAGCAGAATCACTGAAGGACAGAGAAACAACTGATGAAATCAACTGAAGATAAAAGACACTATTACATAAATCTTACCTATTTCATTTGCATATGACTGACGAATATGAATCACATTAAGTTTATTAGTTTATGTTAAAACTATGTAATCCAAATGGATGGAAAATTGCTATGTAATTAAATTGCATAAGAGGCTGCAAAGGTGGCGCTCACGAGCAACCCTCTGAAACCTAAAACGACAAATGGGCCCTCCTACAGTCTTGTGGACAGACCAGAGAGAAAGAAGAAAAATCCACAGCTGCCATTTGTAAAAAAAAAATTCATCGGGCTGTGCAATGACTTCCGGTAGTTGCAAAATCAAATCTGTAGTTTTTCGGTTTTATAGTTCGATATGCATCAGAAGGTCAGTGAAAGGACTATGAGCAGTGTCCCATCTGCATAATCAGACTACCAGTCTACCTCAATATCCAGGATGAGATAGGCATCACGGTTTCTCTCTTAATATCTGGGACTTTGTCTTCAGGGACGGAGCTTACAGACAAAATTTTACATGGCAGCTAATCCTAAGATTTTTATGAATCACCCGATCAGGAGGAACAGAGCAGAATGTGCACGATCATCTCCGCATAGCATGTGTCTTTCCTGAGATCTAACTAAAGCATGTCCCCGGGGGAAAACCGTCTGCCTTGAATGGATAGTCCTAGTGGTCTCACAGTGTAAGAGATGCTGTCGATCCAGCAGAAATAAAAACATTGCCAAAAAATTGAAAACCAATATATTATGTTAGTTAAGTCGGCTTTGTGTCTTTATCCTGGACATAAAGTTAATTAATTTTTGATGAAGGCACGCAAGTATGCGAGTCGTTACATGAGCAATTTAAGAACTGAGGAACTCTAGTATGCATGCTGAGAATTCTTCGCATAGTTGTCTTTGTGTGGATGGGCTATTGTAACATACAAGTTAACAGAAGACGCTTAAAGGGTTAGTTCACCCAAAAATGAAAATGCTGTCGTTAATTACTCGCGCTTTTGTCGTTCCATAAGACCTTCGGTGATCTTCAGAACACAAGTTAAGATATTTTTCATGAAATCCAATGTAACTACCACTTTCAAGGTCAAGAAAAGGTAGGAAAGACATCATTAGAGTACTAAATTATGTTATTGAGGATATTATATAGTTTAAAACACTGGAGTCACATGAAGTACTTTAATGATGTCTTTCCTACTTTTCTGACCATATTTGCGTTGGATCTTGTTTTTTGCATTTGTGGGACAGAAATCTATCAGATTTCATTAAAAATTTCTTCTTTTGTGTTTTTTTGTGGAACGAAGGTCTTACGGATGTGGAAAGACACGAGGGTGAGTAATTAATGAAAGAATTTTCATTTTTCGGTAAACTAACACTTTGAGAAACTATACCTATGTGAAAACTACAGTTCAAATTGTACCGTTTTTGAGAAATGGTGTGCAATCACTTCTACAAAAATGAAAATTGTCATCAATTCCTCACCCTCATGCCGTTCCGAACCCGAAGACTTTCGTTCATCTTCACAACACAAAATAAGACATTTGGATGAAAGCCGAGAAGCAGCTGACTGCTCAGTAGACACAGCAATTCAACTATCGCTGTCAAGGTCCAGAAAGGTAGTAAAGACATCCCAACTCGACTACACTCAACCTTATTTTTATGAAGCGACGAGAATACTTTTTGTGCACCAATATCAATAATCTCTTCTCCTTAAACAGTTGACACAGTAAGCACACTGCAGGTTTCCGTGTACTACGTCCATCACACTCATGTGTTGTGCGGTTCACGTGTACAGCTTTGAAAGTGAAAGTCGTGACGTATTGTGGTGACCCATACTCGAAATTTGTGCTCTGCATTTATCCCACCCAAGCGCCCAGTGAGCACTTCTTGCTCAAGGACACTTTAGTCATGGTATTGAAGGTGGAGAGAGTGTTGTTCATTCACAGTCCACACCTTCAATTCCTGCCGGCGTGGGAATCGAACCAGCAACCTTCAGGTTACAAGCTTGAATCCCTCACCATTGGGCCACGACTACCCTAAATCTTTGGCCAATACTGAGCCCGCATTCGGACGTAAACACGGACGTTTCACTGTGCTTACTGTGTCAACTGTGTAAGGGGAAGAGATTGTTGAATAGTTTTGTTTTTGCGTAGTGAATCTCGTAGTGAATACAAAATGTATTTTAGTACATTTAGCCGACACTTTTATCCAAAGTAACTCACAAGTGAGGCAATTAGGGGTTAGGTGTCTTGCTCAAGGGCACTTTAGTCATGGTATCGAAGGTGGAGAGAGTGCTGTTCATTCACAATCCCCACCTGCCAGCGTGGGAATCGAACCAGCAACCTTCTGATTACAAGCCTAACTCATCATTAGGCCATGACTACCCCAGTTATGTACCTTAGTGCCTTTTTGGACCTTGACAGTGGGAGTTAAATCGCTGTCTATCGAGGAGTCAGAGAGCTCTTTGATTTCAGCAGAAATATCTTCATTTGTTTTTTTCCGAAGACAAACGAAGGTCTTACAGGTGTAGAATGACGTGAGGGTGAGTACTTAATGACAGGATTTTCATTTTTTGGGTAAACATACCCTTTAAGAGGTAATTTACTCAATAGATTTATTCTAAAGTAGACCAGAATGCGCTTTTTTGATCAGGGCCTCAGGTTCCACTTAGAAGCACGCCGAAACACTCACACGCATGAGTTAAACTTGAGCAAAGACCACTCACATTTGATTTTGAAGATGAATAAATGAACTTTGACTTGAGTAATTGACAGAATTATGAATGCATAACCTTGGGATGATGCAGATGGTTTGACTTAAACTGCCATGGACTGATAATGAGGCTCAAATGTCCGAATCAAGTCACGATGGCAACGGGGTTCAAACTTGCCAACTCTCAGTGACTATCCTCAATTTTTTTCCACAAGGAGCGCTCAAGCAACTGAAGCAAACTATTTTGTCGTTATTTTGTCATTAAGTTTTTTCACAAAACGAACAGCGGCTGGGATGTTTTGTTGGGCATGCCGTACGCTGACACCTTAATTGTCAAAGAGATATGCGGGAAAGACGATTGGCCCGTGGACTCAGTGAGGTCACGGGCAGGGTATGTTTTCGCATGCCTTCCACACCCTCCTTGGACATGCAGATGGCATATTTTTTGATCTAACGATCCCAGGTATGCCAAAACCATAAAGTCCCGAAACAGTTTCTCCACATGACTCAAGAACTTGACATGACAGGCTCTAAATGTCTGCACATGAGTATCCATATTGATTCCTGATGTTCTGTTCATTCGAATGTTTTCTCACACTCCTCCCTGCAGACCCCCGGACTGCATTTTATCCAGCTCCAACATTTTTGACTGCAATAAATCATAAGTTTCGAAAAAAAAAAAAAAAAAAAAAAAAGTTGGGCAGTTTAATGTAAGGTGTTTCCTTCCCTTCGGCATTCAACTTCAGGCCCATATGTCATCGCAGACTGCTGTTTTTAATCTCGTTTCTTCAAATGTTTGCAAGATTTTTGCACCGATTTATTATCGAGAGCTTTTCAGTCGTAAGTTCTCGAGCAAAAACGGGGACGACGGGCTCGAAGCTGCAGTAATTATGCCGCGCGGCTCGATGTGTTAATTGAAGAGAGTTTGCGTTTCTCGACAGCGAGGGGAGATGCTACGACTGTGAAAACAGCACACGAGGGGGGGAGCGAGGGAGATTGTGGGTGTGTTAGCGCGTGAGAGAAAAACTAGGGGAAGGGAGGGAGAGAGGAGAGAAATAAAAACAGCACAAGAGGACAGCAGACAGAACGGAGGAAAAAATCCCTCTGAGGTTCCACCATGTTCCTGCAGACTGTCTCCATCCTCTTCCTCTCGGCCGTCCTCTTCGGCTGCCTGGAAGGTAAGGTGAAACTCTCTCTCGCGTCTGATTGCGATGTCGGAACGGGGCGGCTGGGACCGGATCTCGGTGGGAGGGAAAGAGGCATAACGCTATGACAGCCAGACGGGTTCAGAAGCTTCGGATGCTGGAGTTTCACGCATGTCTGAGAACGTGAGGCGTGTTAAAGCGTGATGGGAGGCTGTGCCTGCCACAGGAAGCCACGGAGAGGAGTCCAAATCATGCGATTTCCTGTGCAAACTGTTGAACGTGCCGGTTTCTATGCATAATTTCATCAGTTACGATGGTGTGTTCCAGGTGTGAGTCTTTGTTGAAATCTGCTGCTGGTTTGTGACTTCTCTCTATGCCAGGGAAGGGTGTGCAAATGCAACGAGATGTTCAGTGCTGCATGCAGTACTCTCACGGCAAAGTCCGGACCAAAGACGTCCTGAGGTATGAGAGGCAGACGGAGGGGCCGGATTGCAGCATAAGAGCCATCATGCAAGTATTCCAAGCATCCTGGAACAATCACACACATGGAAAATATGCCCTGTTAAAGCTCACAGGCATTGCTGTCTAAGCAGGTCCGATTTTTTATTACTGAGAGCAGTAATTGTCAGGCAAGTAGAGCAAAAGAATGCACTCAGGCTTGGTGGACAATGCCCAAACTGTTTTCTTCACCGGGGCCAATTTGAAGCGTAGCAGATTAAGAGATTTGGGATTCGCTGTATGTAAAGAGAGAGGTTTTGGAGGGAGCTCTTGAAACCTTGGCGCTCATGTTCTCGCTTGTTTGAATCACGACAGATTGTACACCAAAAAGGCGGTGAAGTGCGCTGATCCCAGAGACAGGAAGGTGAAGAGGTTACTACGGAAACTGAACCAGAGGATGGGAGTCAAAGCCCACAGGAGCGTTTGGCCACGTCAGCGTATGAATCTGCCCGTCATGTCGGAGGTAAGAACCCCGTGCATTTAAGGAAACAAAACTTCTCCGCAAACGGAGTTTCTTTAAGTGTCATTTCCTCTTTATTGACAGGTCGCTGTCGTTAACTCCCAAAAGATGAACAAGGTAAGCCAGATCTGCGGCACGCCATTTCAATAGGTTTCTGGAAGTATATTGATTTCTGATATCAACCTTTTCCCGACGGATCTAGCGTGAGCTCAGAGGTTACACACTGACTTCAGCTTGATCTGAAACAAAACTACATTTCTACCTATAATAATGAAGAGAAATCCACCAATTATGTATATGTAATATTTTATGCAAATATTGCATATACATTAAATGTATATTTATTATGTGTGTATTTTATGAAATTAAGTAAATTAAAAAAAAAAAAAATCTCACAATTCTGATTTTTTTTTTTTTTCCCCCAAATTACAAGATATAGACAAGCAACGAGATGTTACGTAAAAAACTCGCATTGATATAATAATAATAATATAAACTCGCAATTCTGAATTCTTTTCTCGGAATTGCAAGTTTTCCCCCCAGTTTCACAGACGAGGCTTAAGCTGGTCCTAGACTAAAAAGCATGTTGGAGTTATTTTATATATGTCTTGTTTTGTCTGCACACCAATAATGTATTTTTCTAGTGAAAGTTAAATTCCCTAATTAAACTAAGGCTTAATCTTGGTTTAGTGTAAGCCCTGTCTGTGAAACCAGGCCATAAAGTCCAATTCTGAGGAGAAAAGTCTGACTTTATAACTTGCAATATATAAAGATATAAACTCTCAGATACGAGAGAAAAAAAAAAAGAGTTTATATCTCACATTAAATGTCAGAATTGTGAGATAAAAAGAAATGATCCTTTATTCAGTGGCAGAAACAAGCTTCCATTAATATTCAATGTCATCCAATACTGCTAAAATAAAAAATCTCTAATATCGGCAGACCAATTTTCTTCTAATATATTAATCATATCGTTATGCATGACTTAATCGAGTCTACCTACACTTTCAATAAGCATTTTCACTCTGGTTTGGTTCATGGATGAGATTTTTTTGCTGTTGTTGTTTAATGACATTGGAGAAAATGAAAGGGGAAAATATTTAAATAAAAATAAGATGCCCACCTTGGTAATTTCTGTGAATATTAAAGTACTCAGAGTTGCTGTTGTTTTGTTTTTTTCAGACCAAGTGAAATCTGAGGGAAGACAGGTGATCGACGAAACTCCAGCCTTCTCGTGTGTCACTGTTTTCTTATATATGTATAAGGAAATATATGTAGACTCACTACACAAATATACGTAGATTCACTACCAAACAGTATGTTATCCAGATATATTGTGATATTTAGATGTCCTCTCAAATGACTGTTAATCTATATGCCAAAGTATTCTTCTCTGAGACTTGTTTAAGGTTGTTTATAATCTCTGCAGCTATGTATAGTCTCTATAACTTATACAAGCTCTTCTATAGAGTCCAGTAAGATGGTATGACTGTTCTTAAACGATTTATAGTGCAATTACGCAATCTCTTGTGTACGTTAAACACAACTGATTTTTATATATAAAAATAAAAGACAAATATCGAAAATCGTTTTGTTTTTATTGAGTTAACCTACGTTCCTCTCTCTCTCTCTCTCTCTCTCTCTCTCGCAGTGGATGATTTATATGAAAAATCTCTAAAAGATTTTAAGATGATCTTCCATTTCTTCGAATTGTTTTGGAAACAGAAGCAGCTCTAAAATGTGGAGATATAGAATTAAACTATTTTTTTTGCTTTTCTACTATTTTTACACTTAATTTCCAAGCCTAATGTTGATATAGAAAAGATATTACGCTATCATCCCTGCATGCTCCAGCATTCTTGTGACGTTATTGGAGAAGAATCTTGGAAAATGGATGGATGGATTATACTATCAACAATAAAGGGTCTTTTAAAGGCACACTACGCAAGTTTCCCCACTAGAGGTCGTTTATTTAAAACAATAACAAAGGCGTAGCTGTGAATGAGCGTGGAATCATGGGAGTTGTAGTCTTCACCTCCACAGCTAATGGAAAGCAATGAGCTAATGTGTTATTAACGCCCGGGACATCTTATCTCGCTGTTGTAATGCTTATGTGCCGTAGTCGGCCGCTCTTTCGCTTTGTTGTTTACGCATATTCTAAAACTAAAATTACAGTTAAAGTTACGTTTAACATTCTCCTTCTTTCCTGAACTTGAACTTTCTTACAATTATTCTATTTCATTCCAATGAAACAGCCTCAAATGTTGAATTGCTACTCATACAGGTCACTTTATTTGACAAACATTGTGGGGTTTTGACTGGAAATCATGGGTAAAGCAGATATAGACGGGCGGGCGACACAATTTCACGAGTTAAAATAGCTTATTTGTTTGGATTTAAACATTGTAAGTACACAAGTCAACAATATATATAACACCGTTCTTGTTGCTTTGAGATATTTTAATCCACAAATCTTAGATATGGCGACTTTTAAGGAACTTCTGTTTGAAGCATGTGATCAAAATAAGAAAAAATGATTTTACAAAGATAAAGCAAGGGGAGACATCTCACATTATAATTCTCAGACACCTGTTCTCAAAGTAAATATTCATTCCTATTAGCACGACATGTCAGTAGTTTTCAAAATTCCTGAATCCTACCGCGACGCACCACTAGAGGACGCTGTTTTGTGAATGTCATGTGGCATTTGCTATTACTGGGAAACTGTGTGCTGTGGTTTGCTGTGACAAGACAACAAACACTGTAAAATTGTATTCCTGAGACATTTATTCATCTTAATACCAAATAATTCAAGCCAAAAATGTGCCCAGACTATACCATTACCTCAAATACGCAAACTCAAATACAAAACACAAATTTGTGGTTATATAAATACTTAAGAAAGATTAAACAACGTAACGCGATTTTCACATACTGTAGCTTGCATTTAAAAATAATGTCTACTAAAAGTATACTATTTATCAAAACCCAGAGATGATTGTGAAGTCAATCCGTAATGAGCTCAAACTCTTATGAAAGCTTTGGGGACTGAGGTAAAGATTGAAGTATTTCACGCACAAGCTGGGCAAATATAAACCAAACGACCAGCACAACACAACACTAACTGGCTGGAGAACACACTAAATAATAATAATAATAGAATAAAAATCCGATTCTTCATAAAAAAAAAAAATAAATTCTCCTGCTGATATGTACGGTGGCCGAGAGAGCTCAAAGCGCTGCAAATAATAAAACACATGCAAATTAAAAAAAGCACATGCAAATAAAAAAAAAAGCACATGCAAATAAAAAAAAACACATACAAAATAAAAAAAGCACATGCAAATTTAAAAAAGCACATGCAAATTAAAAAAAGCACATGCAAATTCAAAAAAAGCACATGCAAATTTAAAAAAAAGCACACGCAAATATGCTGCAAATCCTCACAACACATGCAAACTCAAAAACGCGCTGCATTTACAAAAAGCGCTGCAAAGAGCACAAACCACGACGGAAATGTTTCAAGCGGGACCCCAAAAAGTGACGGACCCTACTTGACAACAGCGCAAACTAAAAAATATTAAAATATATTATGTTGGCATTAACTCCATGTAATGTGTTTCACTAACAGAAAAGTGTGGCATTGTTGTTCACTCATTCAACTTTAAGAGATGATCATTTAGTGGATGATTTAAAAATATTCGTTAATCATCTGTAGCGCACGAATGTGACGTCATGGTAACGGCCACCTGAGGCGCTCGACGACCTGAAAAACACTTTATTAAAAATAATAAATGCATGAAATAATGTACAGTTGTTTATTTTTGTTTGCGGTTTTTATAGTATTTCATGATTGTGAACACATTGTGCACTCAAATGCCGTACACTATATAGGGATCAGTGAATGAGTGAACGGGTGAGTTGAACTGGTTTTGGACGCACGTCCTAGTAGGGTCCGTCACTTTTTTGGGGTCCCGCTTGAAACATTTCCGTTGTGGTTTGTGCTCTTTGCAGCGCTTTTTGTAAATGCAGCGCGTTTTTGAGTTTGCATGTGTTGTGAGGATTTGCAGCACATGTGTTGTCAAACTGATGATCACGTTTTTTTTTTAATTTGCATGTGTTTTTTTTAATTTGCATGTGTTTTATTATTTGCAGCGCTTTGAGCTCTCTCGGCCACCGTAGATATGCGCTATCAAGGGTTGATTCCAAACAAATAATGTTACTAAAAGCCAATCTAAAGGGGGGGGGGGGGGGGGATCATATACTGTACTTCACAGTCTATCACGTAACAGCTAAATCCATCAAAGAATCATCACATTATATTTACTTATCAATATCATATAAACATCTATAAAAAAGTACCTCATGGATCTGTCAGACAACAAAAGCACAATAAGAACATCAAAGTAACTCAAAAATGTTCCCTTTGTCTCTAAATCTATGAGCTTGGCATTGTGTGTATGAGGTAATATAGCCCAAACATCTGAAAGACATCGTGAAGTAATGCTGGTTCAATGACATCAACCGACTCTATAACAATGTTCATACAAATGACAAAGGCTTTAATGTTTTTAACAGTCTCACATCAGTATTATAAAACTAGCATAGTGTTATTTTAATTGGGTGCTACTTTGCCTCGGATGGAATTGATTTCGAAGTGAATGAAAATACTGACGGATAAAACGTCGGATTGGCGTGTTGCGTTCTCAACGTACTCATATTTGGCTGTCTTCTTTCCAACACTTTATACTGCGAGTTCTGATTTTCAGAAACAAATGTTCTATTTTAACAGCGCTGAAGGTGTGAACTATGAGAATTATTACATGGTGGTTTCACTGTTACGATGTTTGAGAGAGTCGTTCTCTTGACAGATCAGCTGATATGGCTTTTCATTGTCCTCGATCACGGAGTTGCTGATTTCTATATCTTGGTTCTGAAGCTCCTGCCGTGACAGATGCTCGACGATCCCGGCACCGAATGAATCTCCCAGCACGTTGGTAGTGGTCCTGAGTCGATCCCTGAAGAACCACACAAAATATTTGCATCAAATCCTTTTTTTTTTTTTTTTTTTTTTTTTTTTTTTACAATTTTCTGTATTTTGCTTGCTGTGCAAAACTCGCCAACACAATGCTGGAGTGTTGCAGGTGGTTGCCACGGTGTTGCTAGGGTGTTAGTCTTTAGGGTGCTACAATGCAAGTGTGCAGGCGTTGCTGGGCGGTTACTGTTTAGTACTGACTGTTTTTGCTAGGGTGTTTTGGTTGATTGCCTTGGTCTTGATAAGCAGTTGATAGTGTATTTTGGGTGGTTGCCAATATGTTGCTATACAGTTGCTGGTGTGTTGCTAGGGTTTTGCTGTGGGTGTTCTGAGTGTGTATGTAGTTTCTGGGGTGTTATGGGTGGTTTCCAAAAGTGTTGCTATGCTATGTTACGCTAAGGTGTTCTGAATGGCTTTTAGCATGTTCGTAGGATGCAGGGATGGTTGTCAGGGTGTTGCTATGAGGGCATTAAGATGATATATGGCGTGTCATGTAGTTTCTGGGGTGTTGTGGGTGGTTGCTAGGTTGTTGCTATGCAGATGCTAAATTGTTTTGAATGTTTTTTGGCTTGCTTGTTGCTTAGGTGTTAGGGTGGTTTCTAGGCTGTTGCTCTGCAAATGCTAAAGTGATTCTGAGTGTTTTTTGACATGTTGTTAAGGCATTGGGGTGGTTGCCTAGGTGTTGCTATGGAGGTGCCATAGTTTTTTGGGTGGTCATTAGCATAATGTTATACATCAGCTAGGGTGTGTTTGGGATGGTTCTCAGGGTGTTGCTATGAGAGCACTAAGATGATATTTGGCTTGTTGTTATGTAGTTTCTGGGGTGTTATGGGTGGTTTCCAAAAGTGTTGCTATGCTATGTTACGCTAAGGTGTTCTGAGTGTGTATGTAGTTTCTGGGGTGTTATGGGTGGTTTCCAAAAGTGTTGCTATGCTATGTTACGCTAAGGTGTTCTGAATGGCTTTTAGCATGTTCGTAGGATGCAGGGATGGTTGTCAGGGCGTTGCTATGAGGGCACTAAGAGGATATTTGGCTTGTTATGTAGTTTCTGGGGTGTTATGGGTGGTTTCCAAAAGTGTTGCTATGCTATGTTACGCTAAGGTGTTCTACATGGCTTTTAGCATGTTCGTAGGATGTAGGGATGGTTGTCAGGGTGTTTCTATGAGGGCACTAAGATGATATTTGGCGTGTTATGTAGTTTCTGGGGTGTTGTGGGTGGTTGCTAGGTTGTTGCTGTGCAGATGCTAAATTGTTTTGAATGTTTTTTGGCTTGGTAGTTGCTTAGGTGTTAGGGTGGTTTCTAGGCTGTTGCTCTGCAAATGCTAAAGTGATTCTGAGTGTTTTTTTGACATGTTGTTAAGGCATTGGGGTGGTTGCCTAGGTGTTGCTATGGAGGTGCCATAGTTTTTTGGGTGGTCATTAGCATAATGTTATACATCAGCTAGGGTGTGTTTGGGATGGTTCTCAGGGTGTTGCTATGAGAGCACTAAGATGATATTTGGCTTGTTGTTATGTAGTTTCTGGGGTGTTATGGGTGGTTTCCAAAAGTGTTGCTATGCTATGTTACGCTAAGGTGTTCTGAGTGTGTATGTAGTTTCTGGGGTGTTATGGGTGGTTTCCAAAAGTGTTGCTATGCTATGTTACGCTAAGGTGTTCTGAATGGCTTTTAGCATGTTCGTAGGATGCAGGGATGGTTGTCAGGGCGTTGCTATGAGGGCACTAAGAGGATATTTGGCTTGTTATGTAGTTTCTGGGGTGTTATGGGTGGTTTCCAAAAGTGTTGCTATGCTATGTTACGCTAAGGTGTTCTACATGGCTTTTAGCATGTTCGTAGGATGTAGGGATGGTTGTCAGGGTGTTGCTATGAGGGCACTAAGATGATATTTGGCGTGTTGTTATGTAGTTTCTGGGGTGTTATGGGTGGTTTCCAAAAGTGTTGCTATGCTATGTTACGCTAAGGTGTTCTGAGTGTGTATGTAGTTTCTGGGGTGTTATGGGTGGTTTCCAAAAGTGTTGCTATGCTATGTTACGCTAAGGTGTTCTGAATGGCTTTTAGCATGTTCGTAGGATGCAGGGATGGTTGTCAGGGCGTTGCTATGAGGGCACTAAGAGGATATTTGGCTTGTTATGTAGTTTCTGGGGTGTTATGGGTGGTTTCCAAAAGTGTTGCTATGCTATGTTACGCTAAGGTGTTCTACATGGCTTTTAGCATGTTCGTAGGATGTAGGGATGGTTGTCAGGGTGTTGCTATGAGGGCACTAAGATGATATTTGGCGTGTTATGTAGTTTCTGGGGTGTTGTGGGTGGTTGCTAGGTTGTTGCTGTGCAGATGCTAAATTGTTTTGAATGTTTTTTGGCTTGGTTGTTGCTTAGGTGTTAGGGTGGTTTCTAGGCTGTTGCTCTGCAAATGCTAAAGTGATTCTGAGTGTTTTTTGACATGTTGTTAAGGCACTGGGGTGGTTGCCTAGCTGTTGCTATGGAGGTGCCATAGTTTTCTGGGTGGTCATTAGCATAATGTTATACATTAGCTAGGGTGTTGTGGTTTATTGCCTTGGTCTTGCTAAGCAGTTGATAGTGTATTTTGGGTGATTGCCAATATGTTGCTATGCAGTTGTTGGTGTGTTGCTAGGGTTTTGCTATGTAAGTGTAAAGGTGTTCTGAGTATGTATGTAGTTAGTAGGGTGTTATGGGTGGTTTCCTAAAGTGTTGCTATGCTATGTTACGCTAAGGTGTTCTGAATGGCTTTTAGCATGTTCGTAGGATGTGGGGATGGTTGTCAGGGTGTTGCTATGAGGGCACTAAGATGATATTTGGCGTGTTATGTAGTTTCTGGGGTGTTGTGGGTGGTTTCTAGGCTGTTGCTATGCAGATGCTAAATTGTTTTGAATGTTTTTTGACATGTTGTTAAGGCATTGGGGTGGTTGCCTAGGTGTTGCTAAGGAGGTGGCATAGTTTTCTGGGTGGTCATTAGCATAATGTTATACATCAGCTAGGATGTGTTTGGGATGGTTGCCAAGATGTTAGGTGGTTTCTAGGGTTATTAAGGCGAGCGCTTCAAGTGGTCTCTATCTCTGGACTCTAGAAATGTTTTTGGCAACTGTAAAAAAGTAATATCACACCCTCTTCTCAACAAACTGCATGATTTGAGGCGTCATTCATCAATCATTGAGGCAATAGCGATAGAGCCTTGAACCTTTTCTTCATAAATGCAATACATATTTTGATTTATAGATTTGAATCTACGATAAAACGCCCAAAATAAATCTTTAATAAATAAATAAACAATGTATGATTACCTGTGGCAGTTGTTTTCATGTAGAAGTAGTTCACACTTACAAATGGTCAAATAGAGTATAAAAAAATATAATAAGCGCATTTGGTGTGCAGTCCAAGGGGATCAAGGGTGCCGAAATCCAAAGTACTTCCCCGTATCCCCAGCCAAGAGAGAGGAACGGGGTGGTGGTGGGATGCAGAAAACTGTCGAAGTAACTATAGGTGAGTCGGCTTGCATCTGTGTATATATATATACCTCCTCTCGAGCTGATTAGATTCACCGTTTGAATGTGCTCCTCCCAAACTTTGTTTATAAATCATCATTTGTCGCTTGAATTCTGGATTCTCTCGAGACGCCGACATGTAAGAGGCTGCCAATTAGCTGAACATATACTAGTTGTATAGTTTTCACATTTTGAAAGTCGTGACGTATTGTCAAGTATGGTGACCCATACTCGGAATTCGTGCTCTGCATTTAACCCATCCAATATTAAAGCAGAATGTGTCAACACTACTTTTAGTGTGAATTTTTAGATTAGCATTCTGCATTATGTATCAATAACCTTTGAGAGAGTGTGCTCTACTGGAGCCGCATGCTTCAACGTGACATTTGAGAGAGACTCACAGGAACCAGTCCACCGCGATGATCAGTGTAATGTCCTCTGTGGGCAGTCCCACCGATGTCAATACTATCACCATGGTAACCAGCCCAGCCTGAGGGATGCCTGCTGCTCCGATGCTAGCGGCAGTCGCCGTAATACTAAAAGAAACATGAGAGCTTTTTAATTTGGAAAAAGCGGAGTTGGAAAATGAAATGGCCCACAGGAGGCAAGGAGAACAGATGTTTTGCAAAGTGCATGAGAAGAGATAAACACTCCTTCAGTAGCTGTACTTGTGCTTGCCAACACTAACCTGATGGTCAGGATCTGGCCAAAGTTCAGGTCCATGTCATTGACCTGGGCAATAAAAATGGCCGCCACTGCCTCGTACAGAGCTGTGCCATCCATGTTGATTGTGGCTCCAACTGGTAGCACAAAGCGTGTAACTCGTTTATCCACATGGTTGTTTTCTTCAAGACAACGGAAAGTGATCGGCAAGGTGGCAGAGCTGAAGAAGACAAGAAAACAATAAAACATGTGATGTTAAAAGGTGGCAGTGTAGAGTATAAATGGAACCTTTTCAAACACTGTGATATGTTTCCACAGTTATTTACATTGTAAATTGTGTTATATTTTCAATTGTTTTAAAGTACATTTATAACGTCTTGGTTATGTATGTAGATTTTACATCGATGTAACCAACGTTTTGGGATATCGCCTTCAAGTGTAAACTAAATGAGCCAATCGGTCACGTTTGACGTCATAGACGTATTGGGATCCGCCAAAGTTGCTGCCACTTCCAGTGCCCTTCGTAAACCTCCTACTCCTCCCGCACCTTAGGGTGGATGATGGAACAGGGCTTATACTGGGGAAGTCAGGCATTGCTGGTCCACATGACCTAAGCGATAAGACTTATTGGATACTTATATGGCACCTAGCCTAGCTGCACCCGGTTGCAATTACCAGAGCTAGACCTGGGGTTGGACGCTCCGCTATCAGGGCAGAGGTGAGGGGACTCCACCTGCTTAGAGGTATTGGAGTATTACCACAACAGTCATGCACCCACAGTGGACACATGACTCGAAGACTAGAGGTCTTCACGGGTCCACTTGGATCCGAAAACCCGAGGTTCGACCCGAGCGGGTTCGGATCCCAAACTTCGGCGAGTGCCTCGGACACGGATCGGATAGGGTATGTTTGAGTTTAGTTTGCGCCAACCCTGGGTTTTAGGCACCATGAAAGTGGCTCTGCTTTTAGGGGTCTTCATTGCCATTGCAACTAGCGCTCCACGACTCAAACCGAAATTGGACGAGTTGTGCCCATCTCTGATACAATAAAGTTCCCCAGTTTCTCTTGCTCTGAATTAAAGTAAAAGATTGTTGAAGACAAAATTCTCAGGCTTTTAGTGATGATTATTTATTATTTATGGGGGTAGTTGTGGCCTAGTGGTGAGGGACTCGGGCTTGTAACCTGAAGGTCGCTGGTTCGATTCCCACGCCGGCAGGAATTGAAAGTGGGGATTGTGAATAAACAACACTCTCTCCACCTTCAATACCATGACTAAAGTGCCCTTGAGCAAGACACCTAAGCCCTAATTGGTTCCTTTGTAAGTCGCTTTGGATAAAAGCGTCTGCTAAATGATGAAAATAATGAAAAATAAATAGTAGGGCTTCACGTCCTCCGGATCAGCAGAGGGAGCTCTCACCAGAGTATTAGCGATTTCGGACTAAATTTCCCATAAACCCCCATACCTGGGTCTGATTACGCACACACCTGACACATGATCACCTCACTACTTAAGCACTACACAGACACCACCTCAACGCGAAGTCTTGATTAGCCTTACCGTTATCATTTCTGAGCGTTTACCTTCTGGATTGTTATTCCGTTGGACTGTTTGAATCTCTGCTGCCTACCTGACCCCTGCCTGTTATCTGTACCTTTGCCGCCGGTCTCGACCCCAGCCTGTCCCTGTTTATGTTTAGCCTACGCTGTTGTTACTGCTATTTGTTGACCCTTGCCTATCTGACACGGAGTATTTGAATAAAAGATTTGCAAATGGATCCTCACGCCGCTGACTCATCATTACAGATATGATTTGTAGGTTATTTATATAATTACAATACACTTAATCCACATGATCAATTTTAATTGAACAATTATTATTACACATTTAGTTTAAATGTGTATCAATATATACAGATAATATGTAATATAAATAAGATTTGGAATTGATTCATCTGACTACCAATAGATATAGCAAATATTTTATTTACACAGGTGGTTACCTGGATGAGGTGCCAAGAGCTGTGATGAGAGCCTGTAGCAGCCCACCAATAAAGGTGAAAGGGTTCTTCTTGGTCACCACAAAGAAGAGCAGAGGCAGAACAAACAGGCCATGGATGAGTAGCCCGACAATGACGGATACTGTGTACATCCCTAATTGTCCGCCCACCTGAGCGAGGTCTTTCATCTCAACAATCTTCCCTGCAATCAGGAAGAGGATACCCACTGGAGCATACCTGCTCAACAGAGGACAGATGTGACAGACATTCAATAATAGTTGCTTCTGCATCCATAAATAAAGCATTTAATATATTTTGGATTTAGATTTTTCAAGATTTTTCTTCCAATGTTACAATATATTCTCCTACTCCAGTCAAATACTGTATCTGGAAGCCCATTTCAACCACAGTTAAAAAGTATGACTCTTTAAATAATACTTGTCAGGAATATGTTTTGGTTAGTTGTATTTTCGTTCCTGTGTGTTTGTTTCTTGAGTTCAGTTTAGTCTTGACTGTATCCTAGTTAGTCTCTTTGGTTAATGATTATGTTCAGCTGTCTTTCATTAAGTTTCCGTGTGTTTTTATACTCCCTGTTTCATTCAGTTCATTGTCGGTTCTCCTCTTTGATTTTTGTGGTGAGTGACATTATTCTCTGGGTAATCCTCTGTGTATTTTCTCCTAATAAATTAAAGAAGTTATTGTTTCATAATCTACATTAGGTGTTTAATTACAAACACCATATATGTGACAATGAGAAGTCACAATAAAAAAAGTAACAAAATTAGCATTTTATCACATTGAGATGAAATTTGTCATAATGATGATTTAGTTAGTTGACACTTCATATGAAACTTCATAATTATCAGTTGATATGTCATATTTAGAAAAAAATCTCATAAGTTTTTTTATTATAAAAACAAATTTTATCATAATAATAATTAGTGTGTAATAATGAGAAGAGAGATGTTTCTAATTATTATGACTTACAGAATCAAATTTCTTACTAATATTGAAAAATCAATATACCAAAAAAAAAAAAAAAATCTATATACCAATGTTCTTAGAAAACTGAATTCATGTTTAAGTTTTTTTTTTTTTTTAAAAAAACACTACCATTTCAAGAAACGTTCCTTGAATATACAGCAGTGGCCAAAAGTGATGTATGGCCTAGTAAAATTGACATCTTCACTCTTTATTAAAATCTTATAACAAATTACAAAGATTTAAGGATATTGCTTAGTTGTGCTTGGAGTCAGTTGTTTTACTGATGATCACGCAACATGCCAAATTAGTCATATAAAGGAAGTACGAACACATGCAAAAACAAGAAGGAACCGAATAAACATTAATAACCGATTATGATTCTGATTAGATAGTCAATGCATGTTTTTTCCAGTAAGCTTTGTTTTTATTTGCAGGTTTTACAGTAAAATAAAAGTTGTAGTTCTTTTTTTCTTTTTTGTGATGAATATTTTTGTCAGAAATACCTTAACCAAGTTCAGTGTTAAGCTCTTTTTTCATATTTTTTTAAATATGAAATTTTCCTCATATTTTGATACAAGTTTAGTTGAACTTGTAGGAGCATTAAAAGCAAATATCCCCTCCAGACATTACTTTTGGCCACTACTGCCAAATTACACAATAACATTTTCTTTCAAGACTTTCTTTCCTTTTATGTGACTTTTCTTCATTATGATATTAAGATAGTTGTGCTGTATCACTTCTATTTTTACCTTATGGTCCCCAAAAAATTCCAAAATAAACTATAACAAAGAAATTAAAAGGGTGTATTCCATTTTGAATGCATTTTTGAATAAACTTAAACATCTTAAATGACTGCCTTACCGTCATCATAATTGGTCACTAACCAGATAATGATGGCCACCAAGCGCATTATGGCTTCGTTCAAGCAGTCAAAGAAGTCCCGGAGAGCCTGGCCCTGCTGTTTCATGTTTCCAATCACTAATCCAAAGCACATGGAGAAGACCACCAACCCCAAGGCGTTCACCCCATTTGAGGAACCTGAGACAGGAACCACCTCTTCCACCATCTCCTGGATGGTCTGCAGGATTGTGCTGAAGTTGGATAATTGGCTGAGATCTGTAGAGTTGATGTTGTCTGTCGTATTGACCATGATGGTGACATTTTTTGTCAACACTGTTTTCTTGTATAGTGTTTTGTACTGCAAGAAAAATGGGTGGTTAGTGATATCTGTTACTCTTTGGAAATGCATTAGGAGAGGATTTACAAACCTGTTTAAAGCAAGCCTCAACTAAATTTGGTGGAAACATATTTCTGTAGGAACAACAAGAAAAAATCAGATCCCAAGAAATCTAAAAAATAAATTGCAAAGTCAAACGAAAATTTCTCCCCACCTTATCAGGTCCAGAAAAGCATCAGCGGCCTGCACTGGCTCAATGCTGCCACTAGAGGCCACTGGACTATCCCTGCTGCCTTTACCCGGCCTGATAATAATCACCATGACAATACCGATGAAAACTGCTATAAACGTAGTCACCATGTAGTAGATAATGGCCCGGATTCCCATTTTCCCAGAAGCCTTGCTGTCCAAAGAGGAAATCCCTGCAGAAAAACATGAGGAACCAAGACATATATTAGATGTCAACATAAGCCTATATATTTACAACAGTAAATGTAATAAGCATAAATAAACAAATGCAATGTTTTGCAGGCATACCTGTGACAAGGCTGGAGACAATGAGGGGTAGAACGAGCATTTGAAGCATCCTCATCAGCAGCTCTCCAGGGAAAGAGAAATACTTCACCTCCCTGATGGACAGGTTATGAGGTCTCAGGGCAAAGCCCAGCCCCACCCCTACATACAGTCAAACAGACAGAAATATAATGAAACTTTAGTTATCTAGTCTGTCAGCTTTTTTGAACGTCACACTTCATTCCTAAACAGTGCCAGTAACAAAAACAACTACAACTTTATGAGCTTTTTCTGTTGTTTTGCCCACTGATTTAATGATTTACCTAAAGCCACAGCAGCCACTGTGAAGATCACAAACGCGTTCCTCCGCAGGAACGTCTTCATGCTGTCTCGTGTGATGCCGCCCATCTTTCGCCTACTTCCTGACATCTGCTTCTGTAATACTCTGCACAGACGGTGGAGCCCCTCCTCAGCACGCTGTGGCTTCTCAGAGTCTTCACTCAGAAACAAGCTGGTGCTGTTTGGAGGCTTCTCATTCATAATCAGGTCTAATACATGGTCCAAGAGAGTTTCATGGGAAACTGTGGCAGAACATTGAGGAAAATTATGTCAAGGCTAAAATTCATTTTTTTGTAACTTGCAGTGTTTCATGATTTAAAGTTCACCATCTTTCAAAGACCATCTTGGTTCCTATTGTAACCTCTGCTCCCTGATGGATGAAACAAGACGTTGTGTCAGTGCACTGATAGTAGGGGTTACACTTGGGAGCCCCAAATACCTCCGATACTTCAGAAAACGCCAATGAGACAAGTGAAATTTGCATACCATTCCTCCACGTATTCAGGTGTAAAAAGAGGTGGCTTGCATCCATTCATTCAGGTTTGTGCTGAGGAGCCGAGATAGTGTCCCAGCCATTTCAGCGGTAGTCCAGTTTTGTGGCAAGATCTCCTTCCCTCCAAGGAACGGAGGTTAAAATAGTAACCCGGATCACATTTAGTCATTTAGCAGACGCTTTTATCCAAAGCGACTTACAAGTGAGGCAATTAGGGGTTAGGTGTCTTGCTCAAGGGCACTTTAGTCATGGTATCGAAGGTGGAGAGAGTGCTGTTCATTCACAATCCCCACCTTCAATTCTTGTCGGCATGGGAATCGAACCAGAAACCTTCAGGTCACAAGCTCGACTCCCTCACCATTAGGCCACAACTACCCCAGACTAACCAAGACGTTTCCTATCTGACAGTCACTTTGACGTTGTGTCAATGTGATGACATTTGGGGTGCCTATAAGAAATGCCTCAGTTAGTTGAACTGTTACGAGGTTGGGCGGTGCATATGCAGGCAGGCTTCTATGTGCCAATGTGACGAGGAGGGCGGGCGAGAGCCGTGAGGGAACGGCATGAGGCCAGTGACGCGAGAGATAACGAGCTTCAGCTGCCTTGCGCTGTTCCCTCACGGCTCTCGCCCGCCCTTCTAGTCACAGCCAAATAATAAGTGCACCAGGTCATGACATGACCTTCCCAAAGCCCCATGTAAGCAGCGCAGTCCCCTACACCACGAGTGTGGGGCAGTAAGGATCGTACTTACAAAGGGAATAGGTTGCCTCAGGTGTTTCTCGACCTTTTCTGTTTTGGGTTTTCTTACAAAAGGTAAATCTTACAGCTGTGCGGAGCTGGGAAAAGTGCTAATTTTTTCTGTGCAGGAAAAAAAAACGGTCTGTGAAGACCACGTTCTGCCAGAAGGGGGGTTAACATGGAGAATACATCACATGGACTTACCAATGAGAAGTTCTGGATGGTGGGTTCAACCTGGCAAGGAAGAAACTCAACAACCATAGCAACTGGTGGCAGCTCCGTGCAGTCCAGGTAAATGTGCAGAGTATGCACTGGACACAGCAACGATAAGGCTGAGTGTGCCTCATCATGATTGAGGGCTTGCAAGTTCACCAACTGATCCCAGAAAGGAGTAGTGGGAACTTTGGGCACATAGTCCTACTGGCTGGGGTCTCAGGATTACATAAGAGTATGCCAGAACAAACTCAAGGTATGTCTCACTGACAGAAAATGCTTGCAGGTCCCCAACCTTCTTGAGTGCAGTCAGGAAGACCATCGTCAGTGAGAGGGCGATAAACTCAACTGACTCCAAGGCCTCAAACGGGGCTCTCTGTAGGGACTATAGAGAGTTCCCAAGAGGGGATGAGGTGTGGCCTTGGAGGATTTAACCTCCTGGCACCTCTAAGGAACTGATGATCAGGTCACGTTTCCCAGGGAACTTATCATCCACTGCATCATGATCATCCACATACATACACTTCCAAGGTGGAGGGGGATATCCTCCTCTCCAGGAAGGAAAGCACTGACCCGACTGCGCATCTCTGTGGGTCTTCACCTTGGGAAGAACAGCAATCAACAAACAGATGCCACTTCAAAGCATACAGCCACCTCATAGTGGCCCTCAGGCCTTCCATGTTGCTTCCAGGGGCCAGACATGGAGGTTCCAGAGGTCTGGGCACTGGTACCACATTGTGCCGTAACCCAGAGAAAGAAGACCTTTCCTCAGGGGAATTCATCAGCGAGGGGCTGTCGCGAGGAGCGTGAGCTCCAAGAAGACCGGGTTGGCCAGTACAGCGCAACCAACAAGACTTGCTCTTCGTCCTCCCTGACCTTGCAGTGTCTGTGCAAGCAGGCTCACTGGGAGAAAAGCCCTGGAGCCAGCTGTGTGCCAGTGCATCCAGGCTAAATGGAGCCTCAGTCAGGGAGTACCGTAGCGGGCAATGGGATTCCCGGGAAACGATCAGATCTACCTGAATTGACTTCCAATCAGCTGAACCAACTAGAGTCCCCACTCTCCTCAAAGTGCACTCGTCACAAGAGCACATCCACTGCACAACTAAACTTGCCAGGGATATGAGTGGCTTCAGTCACTGCTGACTCCAAAGTTGTGACATGACGTGATATGTCCAGGAGCCAGCGGCATTCAAATTGCCCTCGTCAATTCTCATTAGCCTTTTCTTAAGTGTCAGAGGTGCTTGTGGTTCCCAAGTGCAACCCCAAGTGTTCGACACAACGTCGAAATGACTGGCAGATAGGGAATAATAATGAATGAAATCATGATATAATAGTATAATAATAGTAATATTATCATAATAATATTATCTTGAATTGATTAAATGGTGAAATATTTATTGTCCATTACAAGGTATGTAGTTACAGTGTTTTAGTTACCAAAATATTTGTCATTTTTTGGAACAAAACTAGAACTTATAACCTTTGTTTGACGGTGAGCCAAATAAGCTAGCAGGCAGGCATAATGCAAACCTGTTACACAGTGACATACCTGCATCATGGAGATACTTGCAGGACTACAAATAAGGCATTTAAGGTCTTTGGAAGAGATTCAATTCCTTTGGGGTGGATTTTGTTACATTTTACTTGCACATTGATTATTTACATACACAAACAACTATATTACACACTGAAGGAAAGGTAAAATTAAAAAAAGCATAATAGGTCCCCTTTAAACTTAAGATTTCATGAACAAAACATATGGTGAGGCTTACAATGGAAGTGATTAGGATCATTTTTAAGGACTTAAAAGCTGAAATGTAAAATATTTTTTAAAAAGCTCCAACATCAATCAATCTACACAGTAAAAACCCCAGAGTTAAATAAACTCTGCTCAGATAACATTTGATCCCTTTCTAAATAGTGTTAAAGTAACACTGAAGCAGAGTTAAAGTTAATGAGATAATTAAGCAATTAATTAAGAGATGATTGAACATTAATGATGAACACCTGCTGTTAACAAGCAGAATCACTGAAGAAAAGAGAAACACAAGAACTACAACTGATGAAATCAACTGAAGATAAAAGACATCCAATCTCTGAAGAGTGTGACTTTAACACTAGTTCAGTGTTACTTTAACACTATTTAGAGAGGGACCAAATGTTATCTGAGCAGAGTTGATTTAACTCTGGGGATTTTACTGTGTACTAATATATATATATGTGTATTACTTGAGCTGTTTAAATCATCAGTTTTGGAACCTATTGTGTTCTGTTGTCATGGCAACAAAGTTTAAAATTAGATATGACTTTAGACTGAAAAGGTTAGTAAGTGATTTTCTTCACAATAAATTCATGTTAAACCACACTTCTGAAACACAGAGTACTGTAAATCCTACGAAACTGGCCCCATTCACTTATTGTAAGTACCTCACTGTAACACAGGCGTTTGCATTTTTAAAGAAAAAATAAATTGGAAAGATATATTCAGTCATCCTGTAAAACTTTTTTTCATCATTTGAGAATACAGTACTGCTCCTGTAGGGGGCATGGACGACTTGATAATACATCTCCCTTTAAGCAACATCGTTTAAAAGTCCCTCAAAACATAGCCCACCTTTCTCACTGCTTTAAAAGTCATTTTCAAGTGACTGAGAGCAGTTGATAGTGAGAAACTCTTTACTTCACCTCCTACTCTTGCAGTTAATCACCAACTTCAATCCCAGCTCGTGTTTAATGACATGCTGATACCATATTGGTGCCATGCTACAGTAATGACATGCTCCAATTGATTATTAAAACTGTAAATACAAAATAAATGTCATACTGAGGCACTTACAAACAAATATCATGTGACTTTCAGATAAGTAGTGAACAGTGTCTCCACTGAGACTGTCATTGTATATTCTGTTTCAGATGCAGAAGTGGACCTGAAGGTGTGTAAGCTCAGGGTTGATCTGGAGTCAGCTGTGAGTGTGAGGAACCTGCTGAGAGCACAGGGTTACCCACGACAACTGGTGTGAGCACATATAGGTTAGGAGTTGTGTTAAGGCAGAACTGAATCATTTTTTTTTAAAAAGTCACCTATAAGGGTATTCAACCAATCCAATCGGTTTTAAGGGAGATGGGGTTTTTTGATTATATTTTTTAATGATCATTTTGCAACTTTGATCACAAGAACATTAAAGCTTTCTATAATACATAGTTAATATTCCAAGATGCTTTTAGTAAACGAACAGTGGATTAAGCCGTATGCATTTTTTCCATCCCATTCTACATGTTGAGAGAGATCATTCTGATTGGCTGTTTAGCTTAGTAAATCAGCACAAGAGAAAAAAATGACAAAGCAAACAAACGATGCGGTGAAATCCACAATGTTCTATTTGCATCCACTTCTTTCTTTTCCACAAGAAGATCAGGGGCAGATAATGCCATTGGCAACTTAGCAGACAACTGAAAATGCTAGGCATTTCAGAATGATATAAAAAAACTTTTTGAAACTAGTCTGCTGGTTAGTCCAGTTATCCAATCACATCCACCGTTGAGGCAAAGTCACGCAGGTTTTTTGAGTTAGTTATTCTGTTTCCATCATAGTTTATGCGCATCTTTTTTTCTTCTGTTTTTTCACCAAAAATAGGTGGATAGAAAGAGTGTCACGTTTTGTATCATTGTTTCCTGTTCCGTTTCCTTCATTTGCATTTGTTACTATGGTTACTCATTGATTAATGTCACCCACCTGTTTCTCGTTTCTTCCCTTTTGTTAAAGTTGGTGTATATTGAGCCTGTTTTCTGTTAGTCTTGGTTCAGATTTTGTCTACGTAAGATGATTGTTTTGTTCGTCGCTTTGAGAATTCTCTAACTTGTGTAGAGTATTTCATTATTTTATTTTGAGTTTAATAAATTAAAGACTGCTGAGATTAGATCCTGCACTTCTGACACATAGCTAATGTGACTATGTCTTGCAATTGTAATTGCCTCTATATTTTATGTAATTGTGAATTTATTTCTCACAATTAACTTTATGTTTTTACTCTAAGGCAGGAAGGAACAAGCTTGAATATTTTCAGACATGGTGTTAAAAACGGGAAAACATTTACACCAATCCTGTCAGGAATATAGCAAAGGAATGTATTCGTAAAGGAATCAGATCGCCTAAAAATTTAAATTCTGTTATCGGTTACACACCTTTAACATTTCAAACCCATATGATCATTTTTTTCTCTTCAGTCAAACACAGTATGGGATGTTTACTGTACAAGAATGTCCAGGTTGCTATTTTTCATACAATAAAACATGCAAAAAAGCACAATGGCAAAATAAATAATATTGGTTTGAAACCACGTGAGTAAACAATGGCAGAATTTTCATTTTTTAGGGGTGCATCATTTCTTTACAACTCAGACCCTTGTTCTTCTAGAATAATATTTTGAAATTATGGACTTTTTTTTTTTTTTTTAAATCAACTGACACAAATGACAATACACTTCCTAAAGGCCAATTTTATTAAGACTAAGTAAACTGTCACCAGCATTTCCACTACTTAAGGATATTTTCCAAACGAATCTACAGTTAAAACCTTGACATGGGTTCACTCACCACTCATGATTGCTCTGCAGTGCTGGAGACGCAGGACTGAAGCGACCACAGGTAAAGCTCAACTTGTGCCAAACACACATGAAACAGTTTATTATATGGCCTCACCCTCCACGTGACCCTGAGTGACACTAGAGGTACACAACATACCTTTTAGCCTGATCCAGGGGCAGTTTTCCCTCCATCGATCCCTACTCGATGGTCTGATCACTGATCTCAAATCAGCATAAATACTCGCATCAACAAACACCCCAGGTGTGCACTACAAAGCTGACCTACTCCGTAATGTTGCTCCCATCAGTTCAGCTAAAAGATCAGCACCAGAACGCAGAGAATTGATATTGCATTTGTGAACTGAACATGATGAAGTTATTAAATAATACAATGTATATAATGAAGAAATTATCCAAAACTGCAAAACTGTTTGCATATAGAATTTGACTTACCGTTCCTCAGCAGCTTCTGTTCTGGAGACGTCGCGTGCAGCAAACGCTGGATGCTCTGCCCTCACAAGAGTTTACTGAAAAGAAAACGGCTGAGATTTTTTTTGCGTGGGAAGAGGAGATTACTGCCCGATAGCACGAAGAATCAACACGTTAATAAAGTCTCATCGTGGGAGGCGTTTACTGAGTGTATGCAGCGACAACACCCACTGCGCGCTTACTGATGGAGCCGTTTAATGACTGTGACTGTTCAATATCAGTGACACATTGCCATTTAATAGCATCTAAAAGTATTGTTTGCGAAATATGATTTTAAATAGTTGCATTTTAAGTGACAATGATTTGTTGCGGTGTGGTACTCTATGAGCGAGAGACAAATATTCAGTGCATCTCATTACCATGACAACGTGATGCTTGCACTGGTCCAGCCTTCAGATGTGTGTGTGTGACCTTCTGCTCTGATCTACCCACTCACCACCTACACAGTGTCTTAGGTCTGCTCTACTGCATAAACTCGTCTCCTTGCTTTCCCCAAGGAACCTATAAAGAATCTGATATTTCTTAGAGCACATGCATTAGTAGGGGTGAGGTTAACTTCATTGTATTGTACTTTTGCATTCATGTACTTTCATTATAAATTATGTTGGGGTATGGAACAGAGTGAAACCCAGTTGTTCAGGAAAATCAGTGGTCATTTTTTTTATGATGTTCATTTTAATTGCAAATTATTTGCATACAAAATGCCGGAAATGCATGCACACCATGGAAATGTATGGTCTCATACACAATGAAAAAATTGTAACATTTATAAACATTTGTTGTAATTCACACAAAGTATTTTTAACTTTAGTTATCAGTAAATTTGGTTGAAGGTGTAATTTTTAAACCGTTTTAAGCTTTTTTGTCAGATTGAACTGACAATATTTTTGAGAACTGTTCTGTACGCTCAAAAATGCAATTAGTTTATGTGTGCATACAACAAAACAAATAATGTTTTTTTGAACCAACTTAAGATTTTAGCATGCAAAAGACAATTATTATTATTATTACTAAAATGTAACATACATATAGTCCTGGTCCGCTTAGCGTTCACACTGGCATTTTTAACAGCGAACCTGAAGTTACCGAAGCAAAGGCATCGGGATACGTTCACGACCTGATTGGTCGGCTTTTATGACGTATATTTCGAAATAAATGAAAAACACGAATGCAATATAATCAAGTTAAACTAACTCCTATTAATGCATGTGCTGTAATAATTCTATTTCCATTTATAGTTCTTAGTTTTATAGTCATTATAGCTCATTCAGACTAAATATCCAATGTTCTCCATTGGCACAGTAAGTGAAATAACTGAAACATAGTGTGCAACAGTGAACTGATTTGATATGGCAAGGGTACTTTTAAGAAAACATTATGCAAAGTAATAGAATAAAAATCTAAGCATGATGATTCCATAGAAATGTAGTACTGTGTGTTGTGTTTTTATAAAAAAAGACATGAGAAATGGGCTGTTTTATGTTAAAGCCATGTTTTCATTTCTGAAAGGTGACACCAGTAGATTGCATCGCTATGGTAACACAATGGCCTGCCAGAGTGTGGGTGGTATGTTGCATACATGTTCTACATTTAGCTACTGTGATTACACATTCAGCTGTTGAGAAACAGGCATGAAACGCATTGCACTTCTAAATGAATTAGACAGTTAATTATAAAAGCTTTGGATTTACTACTGTATGGACTAACTGTTCTTATTACAAATTATTAACTAAGCATTGACAAATCATTGTGTTTTCTTATTAGTAGGCTATATAATGCTAAAATCTATATGTATTGGGCTCTTCGGGCTTGCACTCATCTCAGAATACAAGGTCTTTTATATATTAGGTATCTTTAACTATTAAAACACTTTTGCTGCACTTTTGTAAGGTTATAGGAACAGGTTTGGTGCTATGGGCAGGTTTTGGGGCAGTTGTGTAACAGTTAGAGAGTCTGACTTGTAATCCGAAGGGTTTGAATATCAGTACCGGCCGGAAATGTAATGAACAGCGTTTTCACTCTCATTACCGACAACTGAGGTGGCCTTGAGCAAGGCATCTAACCCCCAATCCCTCCCTGGGTGCCGCAGCAAAAAAAACAGCTGCCCACTTACACAAGTAAACCATCCAGAGGGGAGCCGGCAGCAAACAAGAGCCTAGAGGGACCCAGAAGATGATGACCCCACCACAGAACCAATGGAAGGAGAGGCCAGCATGGGATCAAGAGCCCGACGAACTGAGGTGATCACTTCTAGAGATATGGAGACCCAGGCACAGTCAGAAGACCAAGTGACACCAGGAGACCAAGTTGGAGCCACAGTGATGAGTGGCCGAGGTGACTGAGGTGGAGCTGGTGGGAGAGAGTACTGATGCAAAAACCGAGGGGAGGAACCACTGTGGAACTGACTGGTTGATGGGCCAAAGTGGAGTAGTGGGCTCAGAGGCCCAAGGCAGAGGAGAGCCAACACTTAGGAACTAGATGGCTTACTTGGAGGAGGAGGGATTGAGAGGCTGGAAATAACCAACAGCAATGACAAAGACTTCAAGCAGTGCGAAAACATCAACGACAAAAGGGACTTGAATCTGGGTGGAACTAGCAGTGATAAAGAAGACCTGTGGAGATGAAGGATAAGACAAAGAAAACTTAACCATCAGTGATGAAGGAGACTTCGAGATAGGAAGAACAAAGAAGACTTGGAACTGGACATAACCAGTGGAGACAAAGGAGAAAACGAAGAAGATTGAGGTAGGCGGGATCAGCGGAGCCAAAAAAGAAGATGAAGAGGACTTGGGGCTGGGCAGAACCAGTGGAGCCAAAAAAAGAAGATGAAGAAGACTTGGGGCTGGGCAGAACCAGTGGAGACAAAGGAGAAAACGAAGAAGATTGAGGTAGGCGGGACCAGCAGAGCCAACAAAGAAGATGAAGAAGACTTGGGGCTGGGCAGAACCAGTGGAGACAAGGAGACTTGGATGTCAGACTGAACCAGAGCAGCAAACGTGGAAGGGTTTGGGCATAAGAAGTCATCAGGAAATTCAGACGGAGGTAGACTGAACACCGATTCTGGAGAATAGGGGGTGACCACTCACTTCTTCACCTATCTCCACCAAAAAAATACACTGGGATGGATGTAGGAACCGGCTCACACACATGGGCTGCATTTCGCAAAGGCATACAAGCCTAAGTTGATCGTAGAGACCATTGGTAGCAATTGTTCTTTGATCAACTTAGGCTTATGTTTTGGGAAATGGTCCGAATGGATGGCAGTCTGTGATGCACAAGGCTGCAGGTTCTGGCCTGATTGTGGGAACTGGGGTAGGCTCATGCTCATTATCTGTGGTGGACGTGGGCAATGACATCAACAAGGCGTAAGCAAATTCCAATCAATGAATAATGCCACGTCAGAGCCTCCATCTCTGGCAAGTCCAGTTGTCTATAATAATTCACTCCCATCCAGTAATTTAATCAGACAGAAGCACTGGGCCAACTTACAGAACCAGGCAGAGTATTCCCATAAAGGTAGATCCTCATGGCTGAGGAAAATGAAGGTCGCTGCCAGATCCAGATCTAATCCTCTACGGTCTGGTGTTCTGTCACTGTCATGATAAGGTAAGATGAAGTAAATATTATGGATCTAATTTTCAGAGCCACTTTATTTTACAAAATCAAGAGAGAATAAACGATCACAAGCAGCAACGGAACAGTCTGCAACACTGGGCATACAGCGAAAAGAACTTCGAGCAACATTTACAGAGTGAACTAAAGATCCAAAGGAACAGGTGTGAGAAATCAATACATGAATACCCATAGCAACAAATGAAAACATGCGTAGTAACCAGAACAAGAAACAAACTAAAAGTGCATGAAAATGAAACGGAAATAAATATGTTCCACAATATTTTAATTATCAATCTTTGCTCGATGAAAATATTTAAGTATTCTGTAAGTTAAGATGAAATGCATTATCAGAATGTTAATTGCTTGTTTACGTAATATTATAGAAAAATGTAAGTATTTCTGTTCATATCATATCCTGTCTAATATGCTCACTCTCTCTCACCATTGAACATGGATGTGTTACTGGAACAGCTATTATTATTATTGTTATTGCCCCACTTTTATAACACTTTCTGAATCGCATCATGAGCTACCTGGTCGTTTGCCCACCTTTGCCTGTGAACATTAAAGAGATGAAAGTAGCCTGAAGTACAAAACTGCCTGGACAAACAGCAAAAGGTCAGGAAATAGATTTGCTGCTTTGAAATGTCACCATCTTCAAGCTTAATATGAAGACACACACATTCACAGCTCTGACCAAAGAGCCAATCAGAGACTCATTAGACGTCAGGAACAGCTCCAATAGATTACCACAATTAAAACACACGCACCATGTGCTAGAAGACTCCTTTATTCGCTCAAGTGAAAATATATCTTCATACAATCAAAATGCCAAAATCCATATCAAAAACACTTTCGAATCAAAAGTGTAGAGAAAAGCTTTGTTAAATACAAAACCGTAGTGTTTCATGATCAAAGGATACCATGCTAATATTGGTTAATTAAATACGAAAAGAGGCATAAGATGAAGCGTTATAAAAATGTAGCGAGAGAAATTAGTGGTCATTAAAGTACAGCTGGATTCTCAAGGTTATTATTTAACAGGCTTACAAAAATGCATATGTAGGTGCAACGAGAAATGAGGTGAACAATTCACTGTAGCCCTTGGGATCTATGAATGAAATGATATGGAGTTCACATGATACATTCAGGAGTATATGTAATGCAGCGTGTAGTACTTGGCGTAAAGTGTATTTTAGTATAGCAATGGAATTATGGAATGCAAACCACAATCGTTACATTGTACTCAATGATAATTCATACGTACTGTGGTTCAGTTAGAGTTCAACAAATCAAACTGATCTAGGTCTCTAAATGACTGAAAAAGTCCAAATTGAGTGTAAATTGTTGTTTGGCGTCACTCTTTGGCTGAGGGAATCTGTTTTTTGTTCGTTAAAATATGACATTTACCCATAAGGACATTCAATGAGTGGGAGACCTGCATTAGTGCTGCATCATGGACTGTCTCACTACTTCCTCCAGGGATTTTCTTGTGATGAGAAGCCGGACCACATCTTCCTTCTTCTTGGTGAGTCTTTTTCGTGCCTGATCGTGAGTCACCATGGTCATATCCCAGCCATTCACCTGAAATTAACATTGAGAGCACACAAAAACTGACATTTTATGCCAAATAAAGAACTATATAACTCAGCATTTTGTATTGACTTGTTGGTCTTTTGCCACCTTTATTAGAAAGAAAGAGAAAATTACATAACTGTGTCTTTAAAGGTTACGAGACGGATTCAAACTAGAGTTTCCGGTTGGAGCATTACAGCTCATTTGCTAACCAGTTTTGAATAGCATGAGGGTGACTATATAAAGTGGGAGAAAATCAATAATTCTACTATTCCCTAGATTATGCCTTTTTTTAAAGTATTGATTTTTTTTTTGGGGGGGGGGGGGGGTCTAATAATTATATACGTTTTCATGCTTTAACGTAAAAAAAAAAAAAAAAAAAAACGTTTTTCACATATTTGCAGCACCTCTCTTCCCAGTCTGTCACTAATGCTCTGTTTTATGGCAAGCCGTTTTGACATTTATTCATTTTCAGGATATGAACTTGTGATTTCAACAATTACATTTTCACTTGTATAAACTATAATTGTTGATAAAGAATTCATTTCTTACTAGTTGAAATTCCAGTTTCATATATCAGGAATACATTTCTTACTAGTAACAATGCAAATGTCTGAAATCAAGAATTACATTGTTACTAGTGCAAATGTCTATTCTTGATATCAGCAATTGAATTTTTACTAGTAAAAATGTTCATTTCTGATATCATGAATGATTGTTACTAGTAAGAAAGCCATTTTAGATATCAGAAATGATATTGATATCAGGAATTCATCAGAAACATTTTTACTAGTAGCAATTCAATTGTTGTTATCAAGAACTGGCATATCAACTAGTAACAATGTAATTATTGATATCAAAAATAATGACTTTTACTAGTAAGAATTGCATTCCTGATATGTGAAACTGGAATTTCAACTAGTAAGAAATGAATTCTTGATATCAACAATTGAATTTGAATGGCAGCCTATGGCGAGATTTCACTAGTGAAAACACAATTCTTGATGTCAACAATTATAGTTTATACTAGTGGAAATGTAATTCCTGATATCAAGAATAAGTATTTTAACTAGTGAAAATTGATTTGTTGATATCGAGAATTCATATACTGAGAATGAATAAAAGTCAAAATGGCTTGCCATACTGTTTAGTTCCCGTCTCCATGAAGCCCCTCCCTCTAAAAAGTGCGGAGTGTGTTGTGATTGGTCAACCACTTTAAGCATGGTTAAGAAATGTCAGCCCTTACCATAACACGAGTTTCAAAACACTACTAATGTAACTGAACTACTAGGCGTGGGAATTATTTAAGGAATTTTGCGATGTGTACATTCCCAGAAGAAACTCAAGACTACAAACGAGGCTTTTCAGGGAGTTCAGAGACAGTTCTTGATGATATAGAGAATAACTCCCTTTGTGGAGCACTTGAATAGAAACATTACACACTACAGGAAGACGAAAATGTAAAAAAATATTAGCAGGTTCCCTTTAAAATAATGAACATACAAGACATTGTAAAAACAGCAGTATTTGACAAATAAAATGCACCATAAAATTGTTTAGAACAAAGGACAATTTAACATAATAGTACATCATTTCTCTTGTTAACTTTTAACTACTGCCAAGAGCAGATGTAAAGATTTCCAGTGATTTTAGTATGCGTCACAGAAATCTTGATATATTTTATAAGTCATATAGACTACCATTATGTTGCTTTTTCAATTGTGATGCCTGACAATCCTCTGTAACTTTCATATAAATAAATAAATGCAATAAAAAATTGAAGGGGGAGAGAGAGAGAGAGAGAGAGAGAAAAGACATACGATTTCAAACAACATGTAAAAGTAAAATAATATGCAAACAATGACAGAATTTGAATATTTGGAAAACCACAGCAAGAATATAATGCATTATTAATAAATAAACAAAATAGACAAATGATGATGTCACAGCTCCCTCTTGTGGAGATTCATTTAATAAAATCAGGTTTTGAAAAAAATCAGAAATCACCAATAACTCTTACTGGATCTCTCACCTGCATAATTTTGTCTCCTATCCTGAGACCAGCCACTTCTGCAGGTCCACCTTTAGACACACGTGTGACATAGATCCCCTGTGAAACAAATAAAGGTTCACCTCTGAATTAGGGTGACCAGAAAGTCCCTGGATCAAGCCTGATCAACATCACAGCAATGGTGTAGTACTTATTTTCACCAACAGAGGGGGCTGCAAGCCACACATTACTTGGTTGCAGGTTGCTACTTAATTATCCATGAACAGGGTTGAGGAGTAACGAAATACAAGTAACTTAGTTGCGTATTTAAAATACAAAATTTGAGTGACTGTATTTCATTTTAAATGGCTGGTAATCAGATTACAGTTCCATCTGAAAAGTGTTTTAGATTACCAAAGTGATTACTTTGAGTTTTAATGTCATTTAAACAGCGATTGGTGATTCTCTGACTCTGACCGTCTGAAAAAGACGAGTTCAGTTTCATGTTTTCCACTGTTTTCATGTTTTGTGAGTCATTTTATAATTCACTCGTCACTGCAACTTTTTCTCACTATTTGTTTTTTCCCTCATAGTTGTGAGTTTGACTTCTTTTTCTCAGAATTGCGAGATTTAAACTCACAATTGCAAGTTATAAAGTCAGAATTGGGAGAAATAAACTTGCAATATTAACTTTTTTTTTCTTGCAATTGTGAATTTAGTATGAGTTTATACCTCATAATTCTGACTTTTCTCAATAATGCGAGTTTATATCTCATAATTCCATTCCAACTCACAATTTCAACTTTATATCACACAATTCTGAGGGAAAAAGTCAGAATTGTGAGATAAAAACTCACAATGACCTTTTTTGTGTTTGTTTCACACTTATTAGTATTCCAAAGTATTTAGATTAAGTGACTAAACTTGAGTAATGTAACGAAATACGTTACAAATGACTTTTTAAAGCACGTATTTTGTAATCTGTAGTGAAATACATTTTAAAAGTAACACACCCAGCCCTGTCCATGAACATAACCTGAACGAGAGCAGAGCACTATTATTAATCATCCAAAAGAGACAGTGTTATCGGTTTCAAGGTAGTCACATGTTCACACATGACGTGTGTCTCAGCGAAGGGCGGGGCTATTTATCCTCTACAACTAACTGCAAACAGCATTCACATCTGCCCCTATTTAGGGGACACAACAATGATGTACTGAAAATGTAAAAAAGTACAGATGACCGCTCACACAGATCCATGAAAACGGATTTCTTCATGTTTTTCATCATTTAGCAGACGCTTTTATCCAAAGCGACTTACAAGGGGAGCAATTAGGGGTTTCATGTCTTGCTCAAGGTCACTTTAGTCATGATATCGAAGGTGGAGAGAGTGCTGTTCATTCACAATCCCCACCTTCAATTCCTGCCGGCGTGGGAATCGAACCTGCAACCTTCAGGTTGTACATAGACGCCCCATTGGCCTCTGGATCGCACGTCAACGGCGCCGCCATATTGTGCAGGGCAACGTTCCCATAACTCTCATAACTGGAATTGAGAAAAATGTCTGTTTCGTGTGCTGTACAAATTGAACACAGATCTCGGGGAATAACCTCTCACAGGTGAGGCTGAACATTTGTTTCTGGTTGTATTTGGTCATTAAATAATTATGTTGATAGTAGTTGAGACATGAGTTTACATTAAAGTTTCAGTGTCTATTATCCAGCGGTGTAATGTAACGAAGTAATAATACTTCGTTACCGTACTTGAGTATTTTTTGGGAAAATCTGTACTTACTTGAGTATTTATATTTCAGTCAACTTTTACTTTTACTCCACTACATTTCTTAAACAAAATGTATACTTTTACTCCGATACATTTCCCCAAAGCATTTTCGTTACTTACTACAAAATAAAAAAGGAAGAACACAGACAGTAAACAAGCATGTGCAAACAAGTGCTCGCACAGCCGCGCTTGATTTCATTTTCCGGGTTGCGTCAGTTGCTGGAGCGGCTGAGGAGAGTGCGGCACGAGAGCGGCCTCTAGAGGCGCTCTCTGATAAAACTATCACTGAAGCCGCGTACAGTTGAACACGTGACGCGAGACTGCGCGGGGACACTTCAAAAATGGATTTAAAACAGACAACAAAGCGGTATGTTATACAGTACACTACAATATATGTTTTCATATCACTAAAGTAATGAGTTTGTTGACTAGACGCTGCATTAGTGTGTTTGCCGTCGAGGCTGAGCGGATGCTGACGTTAGTAGTAACGTTACCTCAATCGGTTCAATGTGACAAAAACACCAACTGTTTAATGTCACGATTGTTACCCTCTATTTGCATTAGTTTATGTCCATTTGTTCGATTTTATGCATTCTTTATCCAGCGAAGATGCATATTTAAATTGTATCCTAATCCTGCAGACGACAGAAACATACATCAGAAATGTGTTCGATTTCAGTTTTTTTATCATATAAACAAAACATATTTCATAAAGTGTTCTAAAATAGAAGCCAATAACGAGTGAAAGTATACATATAATATGCCTTTGTGCGTAAATATGGCCGTTTTTAAGCACGATTGTTTGGATTTATGTGAAATGGAAAAACTTATAATAGAGTTCATTTGTGACATTAAAGGTTAATGAAAGCGTTGTTCATTGTTAATTTCAATATTTACATTTTAACATTTTAAAGTTGCCTCTTACATTAATTATAATGCACTATGAATTAACGTGAATGATCAAGGTATAATTAATGTATTAGTATTTTTTATATTTAAAACTTACAATAAACATTTTGCCATTTCTTAAAATTCAAAGCAAACAAAACAAGAAAGAGTTAAAACAATCTTGCTGCTCAAACTGTGTATAGAACAATTTTTACTAATATTTTATGCTTCTTTTGTATTTTGCATTTACTTTTACTTTAAATACTTAAGTATGTTTAATCTCAAAAAAATACTTTTCATACTTAAGTACAAAAAATATCACTTACTTTAAAACTTTTCCTCAAGTAATATTCTAAACAGTGACTTCTACTTCTACCAAAGTCATTTTCTGGTAAGATATCTGTACTTTTACTCAAGTATGGTTTTCAAGTACTTTATACACCACTGCTATTATCTTATTTTATGAACCAATTTTCCTGAAACTTAAATATGCATCTTTATCTTCTTAAAACCGACTTTTAAGGCAAGCACTCGTTTCGGTTTGGTGACTGACGTTTTGTGAATCAGTGTAACGTAAGTTAGTTGGCTAGCTTCTTTTCCAGGTTTCCCAGAGACCAAGAGTTGAGGAGACGGTGGGAAGTAGCTGTAAGAAGGGAATTTGTTTTTCCAGCGCGTTTGATTTGTGTTTGACGATTTGCTTCATTTTCACAATAGTGGTCAATTCTAAACACAAGAAAAGCTTAAATGTGTTAAAAGACAGAAAATGCCTTTCATTTTTCATTTCATGTGAACATTTAAATGATCTCATTATGGGCGTCTTCACAAATCTTATCCAAGAATAAAGCAGCCAAATACGGGACAAGTCTGAGCTTTGACTATTAAAATAAATATTTTTTTAAAGTACTATCGAGGTTTTAAGTAACCAGAGATGGAACTTTTTGTACATCATAAACCACTGAAATCGGTTGATAAATGTAATGTTTACTTGCACTAGTTTACAGTGCAGTCTTGCCCTCACGCGTTGGATGTGTCGCAGCAACGTTCCAAAGTGGCGAATGGGGCGTCTATGTATTACATCTATGCTTTAAAGATCCGTCCCTTCCTGACTGACCAACACAACTGCTTGCCCAGGCCCTGGTCATTTCAAGGCTTGATTACTGCAATGCTCTTCTGGCTGGACTGCCGTCAAGTGCAATCAAACCTCTTCAAATGATCCAGAACGCTGCTGCACGTCTGGTCTTCACCGAATCCAAGAGAGCCCACGTCACGCCCCTCTTCATCTCTCTGCACTGGCTACCCTTCGAATCCAGTTCAAGATGTCGACGCTTGCTTACAGATCCACTCACTGCTACAACGCTACGTCCCCACCAGAAGCCTGCGATCACTAAAGGAGCGAAAGCTTGAGGTACCGTCACAGAGAGGCACAAAATCACTCTCCAGAACCTTCCCGTTCTCTGTTCCCTGCCGGTGGAATGATCTCCCTACTTTCATGAGGAACGCAGAATCCCTGGCAATATTCAAGAGACAGCTGAAAACTCATCTCTTCCGTGAACACTTGATCCCCTCATAAAAAAAAAAAAAAAAAAAAACCCTTTCCTTCCCTTTTCCCTTCCTACTCTAGCTTATGGTACTGAGCAATGTATGAAACGTGTATTGTGAGCACTTCCTGTGTTATTTGCCAATTCATGAAGAATCGCTTGTTTGTTTTCCTCACTTGTAAGTCGCTTTGGATAAACTAAATGTAATGACTAAATGTAAATGTAAAGACCCTGACCTCAGCAGCAGAAAGGAAAATGCCTCATTCTAATATAATTAATTTTAAATTAAACACTGAAGATTTTCCACCTTGTCTGACTTGTCTTCGGAAAATGGATTCTGGCTTGCATCCTGGTCGATTCCCCCTCCAATGCTGAATCCTAATATTAAATTATCGCCATCTCGTAGTTTTTGAATCTCAATTCGTTGCTGAAATAGAAAGAGAGAGAAAAGACAGTTGTCATTATGAAACAGGCACAGATTATGTTTCAGAATGTGGTTCGTTATCGTCTTTTTGAGAATGCTGACTAGGTAGGTGCCTCGCTAGGATTTAAGACACCTCTTACTGCACAGCTGTTTATGCCCATATATGGAAGCACTACCTGTCGAAAACACACGAGCCACACCTGAGTGACGTCAGCACAGTTTAAATATAACAATGAGGAATTAAACACAATTTAAAACGCATTGTTCGGTATTGTTTGGATCCTTCCAAAAAATATTTTAATTAGCCCACATGCCATTTCTGATTTTGCCTTCCTTTCCGAAAATTACCATGGTTTTACTACAAATAAAACATGTTTATCGTAATTAAACCATGACAACCACAAATTAACCATTGTTTTGTGCTTTTGCAACACTAACCAGATTTTAACAATTGTGTTTGTAGTAAAACTGCGGTTATACGAATAGTAATTAATCAATCTGTTAAAAAAAAGGGTCAGTACTTGTACAATAAAACCATGGTTAATTTACAAAAGGGCTGTTTTACTCGAAAAAAGTTTGGTTTCGTTATATTGTGTCCCATAAAAATTATTTATAATCTAAAAAAAAAAAATATCACAATAAATTTATTGTTCACTTTGTTCGCCCCCTGGCTAACGTTAGCCTAGCATGCTAACCATTAGATCGCCTCAACTGTTAGCTTATAAACTCAAATAAAACTTTACGAAACTGTCACGTTGCGTCGGGAATAAAAACGAAGTGAAAGTTAACCTCAGTCAAGCAATATAAAATGAATCAGTCAGAGTTGAAAACACAAAGCTGAGTGCACAAACGCTAGTGAAGCTTTACATGCTAAAACTTTTTCATACTCACCACAACAGCTGTGACGGGCTGGCCGGGAATGAACGACATTTTCTGTTCGATAAAAAAAACTTGTTACCGGTTGGGTCTTCTGGGTGTTAATTTCAGTGATTTTCACTGATAATAATGTTGAGTGAGTGTTCGGTTCCTCCCCTTTGGCTGTATGTGTGTGTGTGTGTCATGTTGGGGCTGGGCTGCACTTCACACACCCTGCCCTCAAGTCTACATTTCACGTGTTATTTGTCTAATTAATTCGATTACTTAAACAGTTTTGTCAGTTGAGTGTGTGTAAATGTGGATGGGATTAATTCTTGGGCATTTATTCACAACTAAAACATTGATTTCGCTGTCATGTCGATGAGAACCAGCACTCGCTCACCAGCAGATGGCGCTGCTTCATCAGTATTCTTATGTGAAACATGATTAACAAATTCCAAAAATAGCCAATGATTTTTTTTCTTCAGCATTAGAAAAAGGCTGATATATGCAGGGCTGGGTGGGTTACTTTTAAAATGTATTTCACTACAAAATACATGCTTTAAAAAGTCATTTGTAACGTATTTCGTTACATTACTCAAGTTTAGTCACTTAATCTAAATACTTTGGATTACTAATAAGTGTGGAACAAACACAAAAAAGGTCATTGTGAGTTTTTATCTCACAATTCTGACTTTTTCCCCTCAGAATTGTGTGATATAAAGTTGCAATTGTGAGTTATAAAGTCAGAATTATGAGATATAAACTCGCATTATTGAGAAAAGTCAAAATTATGAGATATAAACTCACATACTAAATTCACAATTGCAAGAAAAAACGTCAGTATTGCAAGTTTATATCTCCAAATTCTGAGTTTATAACTTGCAATTGTGAGTTTAAATCTCGCAATTCTGAGAAAAAGAAGTCAGAATTGTGAAATGCAAACGTTTTTACAATTATAAAATGACTCACAAAACATGAAAACAGTCGTGGATCATCAATTTTTATGATCCTCTTAAAAGTATTAAATGTTGATGAAACTGAACTCGTCTTTTTCAGACGGTCAGAGTCAGAGAATCACCAATCGCTGTTTAAATGACATTAAAACTCAAAGTAATCACTTTGGTAATCTAAAACACTTTTCAGATGGAACTGTAATCTGATTACCACCCATTTAAAATGAAATACAGTCACTCACATTTTGTATTTTAAATACGCAACTAAGTTACTTGTGTTTCGTTACTCCCCAACCCTGGTGGTATGATTATAATAAAGTGATATGATCATAATTTAAATTTCTGAATTAAAATAAATTTAGTTATTTTTGATGTAAAAATTTAATTTTTGGATTAGATAACCCTTAAAGTGCACTGAATCTGCACTTGTAGTTTACTTCAAATCTTAGAAATATACTTTTATAAAACTTACTATACTTGCAGAATACTCTCTCCAGAACCTTCTCGTTCTCTGTTCCCTGCCGGTGGAATGATCTCCCTACTTTCATCAGGAACGCAGAATCCCTGGCAATATTCAAGAGACGGCTGAAAACTCATCTCTTCCGTGAACACTTAATCCCTTCATTAAAAAAAAAAAAAAAAACCCTTTCCTTCCTTTTCCCTTCCTACTCTAGCTTATGGTACTGAGCAATGTATGAAACTTGTATTGTGAGCACTTCCTGTGTTATTTGCCAATTCATGAAGAACCGCTTGTTTGTTTTCCTCACTTGTAAGTCGCTTTGGATAAAAGCGTCTGCTAAATGACTAAATGTAAATGTAAATGTTGCAGATAATTGACTAGGAGAACTTAATGTGATCACACTTTCATAAATGCTTAACACACTTAAGAACATTTTAAAATTCGCTCTTTGTAAAGTACATGCAAAAAAATGATGTAGCTACACTTATTTTGATGTGTTTACTAACATACGAAAGCACATACTTGATTTGAGAATAGTCTGAAAACAGTTTGCACTTCAGTATACGTTTAAAGATTTTAAAGTATGCTTCTTTTCAAAAAGGGTACGCTTATGAAACCTGCAAGTATTTGATCATCAAAGAAGATGTGTAGATGTATGCACTTTCACTAATCATTGAAATAAAAGTTAAACCGAAAATCCTCAGTTTGTTTATTTTACATTTTTCAATACACTGGTCTTCTTACTCGAGAGCTTGTCTTTTCTTTTTTTTTAGTATGCAAAAATACAGTCAGCAATGTAAAACTTTGTACCATTTTTCCACCCCAATGAAAAACTCCCTAAATCTGTTTAAAAAGGACAAGACATGGTCTATGTTCAGAGTAGCATACTACCATACTACTCTTAATATTTCTTAGTAGGCCTAGTATGTATACTGTGCATAGTGTGTAATACCTGGATGGACATTTGCCAACATATGCAGTACACAACCACAACACACTGCACAGAATATTGTATCCCACAATGCAGTGTATCATATTTATATGATAAACATGCAATATGATGCGGTCATGTGACAACAATGTAGCACAGTACTGTTTGGAACATGTAAGGTTGCATATTTCATACTGTTTCACCTAGTATTCAATATAAAGCAGTATACAGTAGTGTGCACTTTGCAGTAGAGATGTGCCCGAGCCCTAAATCGGAATTCAGAAAGGCACGGGAAATGAGTACCGCATTCTACGGAGCTCCTATTTGGTTACATTTTACGTGAGGGAGATCACAGGAGGATTTGGTGTGCATCCTTGACAAACATCTTATCTCCCTATACATGGAGTACGCATGAAGGAAAATTAGAAAGTGAAAGTAAAACGCGAGCGCACATTGAAAAGCACTTTCGATACCCTGCGTATTGATAGCATATATACAATATAATTACCCAACTATAATTGCGAGGGAACGCATGAGCATTGAAATATATCTCACTTTTTCCATCTCCACGTTAGGCCCTCCGTAGAATGGAATTTCCTTTCCGAACATCTTCAGCTTCGGGCACATCCCTAGTTTGCAGTATACTAGTATTCCATTCTAAACATAACCATTGACTGTTCACCATTGATTTTTCAAGTATATATCCTGATATTTTTATGCAGTCTGTTACAAAGGTTCTTAATGTACATCTACACTAGTTCACTATGCTCTCAAAAAGATGGTATAAGAAACTCTTCTTTAAAGCTTTGTATTTGTGTCACATATCGGCTGACTTCTTCATAATCAGTCCTTGGGTTATCATTCATCTTGTCAAATGTTTTTTGAATTTGTTGATGCTCATGATGTGAAACATGAGGTATCCTGTTACGGGATGGCTCGATTTAACTGCATAGGAACGTAACGTGTCATCCTCTTTTAGTCATACAGAATATATATATATACAAGAAACAAAACCAGCAACACTACGTCTATCCACACAGTTACTGTGGAATCACGGGAGCAGCCTGAGATGGGACATGGGAACAAGTTCTCTGTTCACTGTCCAGGTGCGTACGGCCAGCTGATGGAGCTTCCAGAGAGCTGCATGTCCCGTATAAGCGTCTCGATTGGTGTCTTTCCGACCAGCCGCATGAAGAAGAGTTGAGAGATGAGGTTGGCGGGAACGGCTCTCAGGGCAGGCAGTCGCAGCAGGAGTCGGCCGAAGCGCTGGGGCTGACCCGGATACTGCATGCGCTCGTACTCAGTCAGGGCCACCTGTGCCTTCTCCTGCAGGCTCTCGATATGTGCCGGATCTGACAGTCCACATGCGTCTGAAGAGGAACACAGAGTTTACAACACAGCTGGAAGTGAAATAACAGAAAACAGCAAGCGCAGTGGACATTTTGCAATGTTATTTTCTCTTTTACAAAGATGAGCTTCAAAAAGAGCAACACTTGGCCTCTTCACTTTTTAGAAATCTGTAAACAACTTCCAAGAAAACGGAAATTTGAGAGTAGACTTGAAATTTCCTTTTTGCAACTATTTAGAAAGCTGATGCAGTGGCGTTTACCAGTGTGAAACTCGCTGCCACTAAGGGGTACTGAATGGTTTTAGCACATAGCTATGCGTTTACTGAGGTTTTAGTATGTTGCTATATCTTCATACCATGTTCTGAGAGGTTTTTGCATGTTGCAGTGTCTTTACTAATATGTTCTAGGAGGTTTTTGCATGTTGCAGTGTCTTTACTAATATGTTCTAGGAGGTTTTTGCATGTTGCAGTGTCTTTACTAATATGTTCTAGGAGGTTTTTGCATGTTCCTGTGCCTTTACTAATATGTTCTGAGAGGTTTTTGCATGTTCCTGTGCCTTTACTAACATGTTCTGAGAGGTTTTTGCATGTTGCAGTGTCTTTACTAATATGTTCTGAGAGGTTTTTGCATGTTGCAGTGCCTTTACTAATATGTTCTAGGAGGTTTTTGCATGTTCCTGTGCCTTTACTAATATGTTCTGAGAGGTTTTTGCATGTTCCTGTGCCTTTACTAACATGTTCTGAGAGGTTTTTGAATGTTGCAGTGTCTTTACTAATATATTCTGAGAGGTTTTTGCATGTTCCTGTGCCTTTACTAATATGTTCTAGGAGGTTTTTGCATGTTGCAGTGTCTTTACTAATATATTCTGAGAGGTTTTTGCATGTTCCTGTGCCTTTACTAATATGTTCTGAGAGGTTTTTGCATGTTGCAGTGTCTTTACTAACATGTTCTGAGAGGTTTTTGCATGTTGCAGTGTCTTTACTAACATGTTCTGAGAGGTTTTTGCATGTTGCAGTGTCTTTACTAATATGTTCTGAGAGGTTTTTGCATGTTGCAGTGTCTTTACTAACATGTTCTGAGAGGTTTTTGCATGTTGCAGTGTCTTTACTAATATGTTCTGAGAGGTTTTTGCATGTTGCAGTGTCTTTACTAACATGTTCTGAGAGGTTTTTGCATGTTGCAGTGTCTTTACTAATATGTTCTGAGAGGTTTTTGCATGTTGCAGTCTCTTTACTAATATGTTCTGAGAGGTTTTTGCATGTTCCTGTGCCTTTACTAATATGTTCTGAGAGGTTTTTGCATGTTGCAATGTCTTTACTAATATGTTCTGAGAGGTTTTTGCATGTTCCTGTGCCTTTACTAATATGTTCTGAGAGGTTTTTGCATGTTGCAATGTCTTTACTAATATGTTCTGAGAGGTTTTTGCATGTTCCTGTGCCTTTACTAATATGTTCTGAGAGGTTTTTGCATGTTCCTGTGCCTTTACTAATATGTTCTGAGAGGTTTTTGCATGTTGCAGTGTCTTTACTAATATGTTCTGAGAGGTTTTTGTATGTTCCTGTGCCTTTACTAACATGTACTAGGAGGTTTTTGCATGTTCCTGTGCCTTTACTAATATGTTCTGAGAGGTTTTTGCATGTTCCTGTGCCTTTACTAACATGTTCTGAGAGGTTTTATCATGTTCTTGTGCCTTTACTAACATGTTTTAGGAGGTTTTTGCATGTTCCTGTGCCTTTACTAACATGTTCTGAGAGGTTTTTGCATGTTCCTGTGCCTTTACTAATATGTTCTGAGAGGTTTTTGCATGTTCCTGTGCCTTTACTAACATGTTCTGAGAGGTTTTTGCATGTTCCTGTGCCTTTACTAACATGTTCTGAGATAATATGTTCTGAGAGGTTTTTGTATGTTAGGAGGTTTTTGCATGTTCCTGTGCCTTTACTAATATGTTCTGAGAGGTTTTTGCATGTTCCTGTGCCTTTACTAACATGTTCTGAGAGGTTTTATCATGTTCTTGTGCCTTTACTAACATGTTTTAGGAGGTTTTTGCATGTTCCTGTGCCTTTACTAACATGTTCTGAGAGGTTTTTGCATGTTCCTGTGCCTTTACTAATATGTTCTGAGAGGTTTTTGCATGTTCCTGTGCCTTTACTAACATGTTCTGAGAGGTTTTTGCATGTTCCTGTGCCTTTACTAACATGTTCTGAGAGGTTTTATCATGTTCTTGTGCCTTTACTAATATGTTCTGTGAGGTTTTAGCATGGTAGCCTAAGGTGCTCTGGGGAGGTTTTAGCAGTTTGCTAAATATTCACTATAATGTTCTGAGTGGCCTTACTATTTTGCAATGCGGTTAAAAATGTTCTTAGTGGCGTTAAGCAAGTTGCTATACATTTTCTAGGGTGTTTGGGCACCTGTGGTCACCCAAGTCAACATATTTCACACCCAAAGCCAAAGTTTCCATGATAGTTATAGACATGGCTATATGCAGGCAAAAATGGCTTACATAGTACTCTCCTCAAAGACAATCTCTGTGTACAAATGGTGTTTAAATGAGGTAATTCAAATTTTTATCACTCACCTGGTGAGAACAGAGCGATGGCTTTCAGACAGCTGTATTCAGCAGAATCCACCTGCAGTCGTGCCAGCTTGTCCACCTGGTCCTGGAAGACCCGCACCTGGTCCATGAAGGACACGACGCGGTCAGCGGGCATGGGGGAGGAGTGAAAACCGGCAGCTGCTAGTAGGGGGGCCGTGTGAAGGGGCAGAGCCGATTGAGCAGCATTCAGGATGAACAGTTCACTCCAGCTGAGCCTCAGAAGGGCCACCTGCTCCGACACGGGCAGGTCAGGAAAGTATGGAATATTCCGGGCCCACTCTATGGTACTGAAGAGCAGTCGGGCTGCCAGCTCACATATATTGTCAATGCCCATGATTGAGCTGTTGGCTCCTGGGAGCTGTTGGCCGCATTGGGCTCCGTAGCGGCTGTTGGGGTACGGCTCTGCTCTCAGTAGCTGAGAGATGAGTTCAGACACTGGCTGACCATTGAAGTAATCAGCACCCATGCCCGGACCTCCTCCGACATCACCACCCGCACCAACCATGGCGGCTGGGCTGATGCCCGCGTGGGACGGAGGAATTCGACCACGCTGAACCGCTGAAAAGTAAAAGAAAAAAATCAATATAATGATTATAAAACAAATAGCTTAGTCTAATATGTTTATCGACTAAATATGTTAGTCTACAACTGGTTTGCTGACCTTCTTTCCTCATACCGACCCGGAAGCACTTCTTCAGACGGCAGTACTGACACTGGTTACGGTGGTGCTGGTCAATCTGACACTCTCTGTTTGACCTGTGGAGGTAATTTAGACACCTTTGAGCTAAGACAGGACATGAGATAACAAGCAGTCATTCCGATTGGACACTTTTCAATTACACTGTGAAACTGTCAATAGATGTGAGCGCTATTAGTTTCATCATGTTGCATAGTTAATGTAATAATAATTAAACACTAATTAGATCAAATGCTACATTAAATTAAGTAATCATATTTTCCCTGAGTATATTTTAATCTTTGCTTGAGGTATGAACGATATACAAAAAAACTACGTCATTCACGTACAGATGAAAACATCGTCAAAACGATCCCTGTTCACGCGGATCAAAATGCGATATCCATGCCAGGCCAGTAGTTGGCGATGTCAAACACTATAAGACTGAACTGAACGCATTTTTTCCCGGCATGGAAATTTCGTGTAGATTGACATAACAATACTGCAAAAAAAACAATCTTAAATATCAGCTTCGCTAATAAATGAATGATTAAATTAATATTCTTGGATTGTATAAGTGTGTCCCAATTAATCGTCATAATCCCTCAAACTAGTACAAGTGATTTACAGGAAAACAAAATGCATATCATTGCCTTTACTTAATATTGATAAAAAAAATGTCTTGTCGTTGTTAAAAAGACACAAATCCTAACTCTTTTATTTATTTGTTCACGCGTTGAAATAACTCGGCAATAAAAATATTCTGATTGCGGGTTATAATCCAACGTATAAACCTGAATGTACTGGTGGTTTTGTGAATTAATCTCTGTCCTTCGTGACCTGTCATGTGTGAATAGCTCTCAACTGATTCTCAGGTAAATTATCAGTCACATAACCTTGGCACAAACACAAAGCACACAGTTCTGTTCATTCATTCCTAAAGTTCCCATGGCAGCAGGGCTAATGTTAGATCTGCTGTGAGAGAACAATTACACTCACAACTTGCACAATTGGGTTTTGACATTGCTGGGCGTTTTTGTGGAAATGAAAGTGTAGCATGCTGCTCGAAACAAAATCACATCCAATCAAAAATGTTTACTTTACAGTTACGTGGAGCAGGACTTTCTACCAATGAGATCATTAGTGGGCAGAATCATGCATGAAAAAATCTATTAAAAAGCGAAATGGCTCGTCATGGTTGCAGTTGGTTAGCACGAAAACGGACGAATTCACTGGCGGTGATGCTATTTTTGTTGTTGTTTTCGAAATTTTAGTTGAAAATGACTTGCGGTTGCTTTGTCGTTGTCAGTATGAGCGCTCATCAACAACAAGAGATGGCTTGGCTTTCTTGAGTGCGTACGTATTTTGAATAAGTAATCACTTTACGACTGCTAAGCAATAGTATGAATGTAATCCAAACATACTGCATTCGCCATGTTGTCATGATCATGTGACCTACCAGCATCAGTTATGCATCGTGGCCTCGTGGGATATTAAAATGGCCATCGTATGCATGGAAGTGTTGGCTACTTTTTTGCCAACTATTTTAGTTCTGTGCTTCTTTTGTCTCACACTATATAATAGGGAAGTGTGCGATTTCGGATGCAGCTCTTGTATCGTTGGTTTTTCGTTGCGCTGCACCTGGTTCAGACAAGGTGTGATGAAATACAACCAACAAATGGTTTTATGCCATGTGAAACAAACAGAAAATGGCTTAAATTGTAATTTTTTAGCACTTTATTTATTCGCATCCTCTATTGCAGGTTCTGATTCACAAGTATGCAAACGTTCACTTTCATACACTCTAATTTAAATGTCAGTATAAGGGGTTAACAGAGTTCACAGAAAGTTCAACCAAATTCCTTTGCTGAGCTGCATCTGGAAACCGAGCTTGTGATTGGCTGTTGTGTCTGACCACTCACAAATCATTCCACATGCATGTGGAAAACATGAAGCTGTTTGCTAAACGATGGAAGACGGCGTGATGGATAATGCATCGGTTTCTCACCTGCAGGTGTAGTTGAGGTTTCGTCTGATGCTCCTTTTGAAGAAACTCTTGCACCCTTCGCAGGTGAAAACGCCATAGTGCTTCCCGCTGGATTTGTCTCCGCACACCACGCAGTCCACCACGCAGGCCTTGTCCTCCTCGCCACCTTCCACGTCGCTGTTCCCTGCCCGGGGCGAGCTTCCCTCCTCCTCCCCCCGCAGGTATCCTTTCTCACCGAGTCCATTAGCGCTGCCGTTGGGGTTGGCCCATCCCCCGCTCACCATGGCCATCTCTGTGTACACCAGCCGGAGCTGCTTGAGAAACCTCCCCGCGTCGAGAATTCAGAGCCGCCCCGGAGCGAATCCCTTTAAGCTGCAGACAGTAAGCCGAACAAGTCATACTTAGAGGAAAAACACGTTTAACAGCACTCTGAAGACCTTCAAGGCTTACCAGGCTGACACGTTACTGCCGCCAAATGTCATATCAAAATCCCGTCAGGGGAGCGCTCATCCCTGTTGCTTTTCTTCAAGTCCCCTGACCACAAAACCTCTGAAGATGTCCCTTCGATTCAATGAGCAGTTCAGAGTTGGACAGCCTACCTCACCCGTTTCGCAGGAAACAATAAATTGCACATAAACGCAGCCAGACTTCAGGGAAAAAGACAAGCTCGTCCACATGCGGCACAGCTCTGAGAAATGGATCTAATGAAACTCCTTCTCAGCTAGCAGCCACTGTGACATTACACTAGGAAAACCAAGTCGACGTGCCCCCAGTTACCAACAAGTTAAACCAGTTCCTTCAGTACTGAGAAACACGCCGTTGTTTTTAGAAACGTTGAGGGTTTTACAGGTCAGTTGGGTAGGTTTGACTCAGCCAGCCAGTGTGTTTCAGATGAATCTGTAATCATTTTAATCACCTCCAGAAGAAAAATGACAAATTGGGTCGCTTAGGATCTCGACTGTTTCTTCTAGGCAGCAACACGATTAATAGGAGAGTCAATACCGATTTTAGATTAAGCAGATTTTTTGCTAATCTTCTCAACAGTGTCTCCAGTCTCTGAGCTGGAAAATTCTTCCGAGACCAAATTAACATTCATTTTATAGCTTTATGGTTTAACTGCACGTTAAAAATGGTCTCGCTTTTCCTAAGTAACCGTAGGAGAAACGAGAGCTGAGCGAGGAAAGAGCAACATCTGAGCAATAAAATGATCATCTGGGGTTATCTCGACTTCGTGAACTGCCTCCTTTACAGTGCTATCGAGGAGTTGACGTACAAACAGCACACAACCACAACGCCAAACATGCAGACGGCACCCTGGGTAATGATAAACAGAACTCAGCCCCCACCCTGCTCCTCAAGGATCAAAGTTCAAGAAAGTTCCTCGTTGTTAGACAACACAATCCTAAATGCTCTTTCGACTTAGTTCTCACAGTAGAGAAGGAAGCACCGTTTGGCCATGCAGAGGAAAGTCTCGGTACGCTCTGTGCAAATAGGACAGAGAGTCCTTCCCTCCGTACCTTGTTTCGTCAGTGCCGGTTCCTCCAGCCGTATGGTCTCCGGGGCTTCAGCATTTCCAGGAACTGATCCGAAGCTCTTGAAGCAGTCTGCCACTTCCCATCCCCTGCCTTTCTCCATTCATCAGTAAATCATGAGATCCAGCAGTCAGGAGAGACAGCTGACCCGAGCGTCTGTGGTGACTGGCCAACAAACCTGGCTCTGTTCTCTGTCTCTCTCTCTCTCTCTCTCTCTCTGAGAAGTGGCGGGTGAGCGAGCGTGTGTCTGTGTGTTCAGGGATTTGACACTGCTATTCAAGCCCTCTGGTTGCCATGGTGCTGCCTGCCTTATAAGGGTAATAGAGTCAAAGAGCAGTGAGTGGGCTGTAGCCACTCTACACAAACAACCAGGAATGTGTTACCACACACACAGTTAACCCCTCAAGGGATGACCATCGGTACACTTAGCATGGATCCTAGGAGGGTGAAGACTTCCTAAGTGAAGATCTCAACATCAGAAGGTAATGATAAGGTGATCGAATGACTGAATGCGGCCAAAGAGTTTCATTTTAAAGCTTGTTATTTCACTAAGATCCTCAGCAAACTGAACAGTGTCAACAAACACACACGGAGGCCCTGGATTACATCTTATTTCACCCATCATTAGCCAATATTGTAAAAGAAATCTTTATTTAGATGTATTCTGGAAGACCACTTTGTGCTGAGCTGCTGTAAATGTGGTGATTTATGCAATGAAAGAGCTTAGAGCTGCTTTGTTAATCTGATTTAGAGCTTTTTTAGATCACTCTGTGTGGAGGAAGCTCAGAGAAATCTTTTTGTCTTCTCATCTGATTGTTTTGGCTTTTACCCTACTGAGAAAACTGTCTTAAAGTAACCAAAGCTGATTTGGTCTTATTTGGTTTAGGTTGGTCTAGCTTGTTTCCAAGGGTGACCTGTTGACAAAACTCACCTAAAACCAGGAAAACAAGTTTTTTAAATGTCAGTTGGTACAACCACAACAGTTTAAAACCCATATATATATATGGAACTTGATCATTTTATTTCTTTTCTTTTTCGTGGACATTCTCAAATGACTTCTTTAAGATATATTCTTATACGAATGGATGCCATTTATTTGTAGCTTTCTATCTTTTTCCAAGTCATGTTACTGATTTGTGTCCTACAAATTTCAGATGGCACCTTTTGAGCCATTTGTTCTCTGCTCTCTTTGCTTGCTTGGCTGTGTTTGTTTTCGCTCTGTGTTTTTCCATGTTTCCGGGGTGGAATTGTTGGTCTTTGATCCAGAATGCAGCCTCTCCTGGAGTCTGATCAGTCAGTCTCTGTGCAGTCTTTCTTTCCAACATACAAAAGGCAATATATCTCTGATTATCATAGATAATCATTTACCTAGTGCAGCCTGCGTAAACAGGAACTTGGGGTAGCTCGTGGAAGTATTTTAGCGGAAATTATTTTTAGTATTAAAATAGGCAGCATTTCAAAAGTCACATTCACTGAAGTTATATGTAGATGTATTAGCAATGGAAGCAAGTACACGAATACTATTAAGCGAAAAACTTGGTTTCAAGTTCTCAGAAACAAAAACTTCGTTCTTTGCCCAATGAACCAGAGCTGTTAATGCATGGAGTTTCCATTAAAGTTGTAAAAGAGGCCAGGTTTCTTGGTATCACCTTTGACAGTCTCAACTGTCTTTTATTCCACACATTAAATCACTTAAAAACAAATCTTTTAAAGGTTTTAGCCAAATGGGGAGCAAACAGTTCAACTCGTATGAATTTGTGCAGAACTTTGATTCGCTCAAAGTTGGACTTTATGGAAGTATCATTTATGGATCAGCTGGGAAATTATACATATGGCTTTTGGACACTGTACAGCACCAAGGCATTCGATTGGCTTTAGGAGCCTACAGAACATCACCAGTCCAAAGTTTATATGTGGAAGCGAATCAACTTTCCTTGAAAATCAGACAACTAAAGTTGGCTCGACAACCAAAACAAATAAGGAAAATCCAGCCTATTCAGCTTTAAGTGAGTATTCAATAATATTGAAACCAAGTTACACCTGTCCATTTGGTCTACGCTTTAAAATAAAACCCATCTGGAGAATCTGAAAGTGCATTTTGGAACAGACATATTTTTGCAGAATTCCTCCATGCAAAAACTAAAAACAAAGACTCATCCGAATGGTTATCACCAGCAATTCTGGGAAATAAGAGCAGTGTTCCCATAACATACCCCAATATACACAGCAAGTGGCAGCAGCTTTTGGAACAAATCAACTACATCAGGGTCCCTGACCAAAGTTCAGTTTTCACTGAAGAGGCTCTATTGAAGTTCATTGAGATTTCTTTGAAAAAGGACTTTTTTAATAATAACCGATTCAAAATCTCAACGCATTGGAATCTATAAGAACTGTTAAGATTTTAATTAAATTGTCATCTCTTGAATCAAAGATTTTAATAGTATTTTCTGCTGGGTACCTGGCCACTCAGTAATCTGTATTATCTACAGAACCAGTAAAATGCTCTATAAATGTCACAGATCTGAGACCAACATTAAATGCATGCACCAAGAATAAAAGGCAATCAGAATATTAAATTGCATTAATTAAATCTTGATGTTGGGGGGGGGGGGGGGGGGAATCATATTTTCCATTTTAATAATCGCTGGGATCGAGGCATTTACACGGGATGCCAGATAGGAAAATTCACCCAAGTATTCATCTTGTCAGAATCCACTGCCCATTAAACATATTTAGCTGGACTGTGATACTTCTACCCCTTTGAAAAATGGTTTTAACCAAGTAAATCCAAATTTCGTCTCAAGGTTTTTTTGACCATAGCCATAGAAGCTGGAATGGCAAACACATTGGAACATCCTGTCAGAATTTTAGCCCTTGTAAATAAATAAGTTCAATCTTTAAATCTTATTCTGCCCTTAATTCTTTCCTTTTGTCATCTGTATTATAATATTGGAGATTACAAAGATTTTTCATTTTTTTGGGGAAAAAGTTTCACGAATACTGTGGCCTTACAACATCAATAGCCCAGACAGTCTGAGCTCTTGGTTCAGGTGTTGAGGAATGTGGTAAGTGGGTTTAAACTTTAACCATTTCATAAGTGTAAAACCCTTCACACAAGCAACACACATTGAACTCAGCCTCTATTAGCATCACGGAGCTCTCTGACCCATACGAGAGGTCTCTCTCCCGATGTCGCGGGACCTTTGACCTTAACAGAGAGCCTGAGCGTCAGACACTGACCAGCATGCCGTACAGGAACATCTGTTAGGGCCACAGCGGAGCACGGCAGAGCCAAGAATCAACATCCTCCACCCTGAGAAAATCAGAGGAAACTGCCCTCATTTGGTGGGAAAGTCTCACTTGAGCAATTGTTATTCAAATAAGTTGACCTCAGTATTGATTACAAGGTTTTTAAAGATGTCTCGCACCAACTAAATATTTAGTCAAGTGTCCCTCTAAACAAAGGTGGAATAATTAAAACAATCCTTGAATATGTTCCTATAGAATCTATAAAAAGTACCAACTCTTCTTCAAGCACTTAACTTTAGCACAAGTAAAGGCATACTATTATTATTTAAAGGTTCATTATGTACATTTTAGCACTCTAGCGGTTAATAAACAGAACCGCATGCGTCTTGAAAATAAATGACTAAAAATGAAATAAAAAGAATGGATTAATTTAAAATATTTTTTTTTAACTTTATTCTCTACATTTCTACAGATTTTGAATAGTTTACTCCTCAAAACTAGTATTACGTATGGTGGCCGTGAGATCTCAACATGCGACACAAAGAAAACATACACATACAAATAGAAAAAAAATCCAACAAATAAAGACAACAAGTTTGACAACACGTGTCAAATACTCACAACTCAAGCAATGTTTGCAGCATGTTTCTGTATTTGGTTGCGTTGTATGTATTTGCAGCGCATTTCTGTATTGGTTGCATTATGTGTATTTGCAGCATGTTTCTGTATTGGCAGCATGTTTCTGTATTTGGTTGCATTGTGAGTATTTGCAGCGTGTTTCTGTATTTGGTTGCATTGTGTGCATTTGCAGCATGTTTCTGTATTTGCTTGCATTGTGAGTATTTGCAGCATGTTTCTGTATTTGCTTGCGTTGTATGTATTTGCAGCGCATTTCTGTATTTGGTTGCATTATGTGTATTTGCAGCATGTTTCTGTATTTGCTTGCGTTGTATGTATTTGCAGCATGTTTCTGTATTTGGTTGCATTATGTGTATTTGCAGCGCGTTTCTGTATTTGGTTGCATTGTGAGTATTTGCAGCGTGTTTCTGTATTTGGTTGCATTATGTGTATTTGCAGCGTGTTTCTGTATTTGGTTGCATTGTGAGTATTTGCAGCATGTTTCTGTATTTGCTTGCGTTGTATGTATTTGCAGCGCATTTCTGTATTTGGTTGCATTATGTGTATTTGCAGCGCATTTCTGTATTTGGTTGCATTATGTGTATTGGCAGCATGTTTCTGTATTTGCTTGCATTGTGAGTATTTGCAGCATGTTTCTGTATTTGCTTGCGTTGTATGTATTTGCAGCGCATTTCTGTATTTGGTTGCATTATGTGTATTTGCAGCATGTTTCTGTATTTGCTTGCGTTGTATGTATTTGCAGCGTGTTTCTGTATTTGCTTGCGTTGTATGTATTTGCAGCATGTTTCTGTATTTGCTTGCGTTGTATGTATTTGCAGCGCATTTCTGTATTTGCTTGCATTCTGAGTATTTGCAGCGTGTTTCTGTATTTGGTTGCATTGTGAGTATTTGCAGCATGTTTCAGTATTTGCTTGCGTTGTATGTATTGGCAGCTGAGACAAAGAAAACAGGGGATGGAGAAAGAAGGAGGGAAAGAAAAAGGGTCAGGTGGGGTTATTCAATGAGCTCTAATACGCTCAATGAAGACATCTTATTGGGTAAAGGGATTACAAACCTGCTTCCTTCATTGAAGGCCCATGCTGCCTGCTTTCACCTCTAAGGTTCTTACTCTCTTAATCCGTCTCTTACTTGAAAAGAGAGATAAGGTTTTACGTGAGGTCAATGTTTGTGTGTGGCACAGTGGTTTTGGGTCCGTTAGGGTTATGCGTGGAGACTCCAATGTGTCCAATCTAGCAATGATACAGTATGTTATTTGAAAAAAGCACTACAAAAGGTGTCAACATGTCCATATGAAAGCTATAGTCTAAGTTTTTGAAGCCATACAATAGCTTTATGTGAAGAGAGCAAAGTTTAAACCATTATTGTTTAAAAGTCTCTGCTCCATATTCACTTTTGTGTAGCTACTGAGAAGATCGTTTTGGGTATTTTGCTAAATATCTTCATTTCAGTTCATTCACGAGTTTGAAAGGAGTGCGAGTGGATTCATTCATTTCTCCACCTTTTAATAGTCTGCATGACATCTGAAATAAAAGAAAGAGAAAAAGAGAGAACAGAAAAACATTCACTCATTTGATCAGGGTCAAACCTCTTTTTATCTGAATAGCAGCATGTTTTACTGCTAAGTACTGAGTGTGAGAGGTTAAGAGTGAAGAAAGGGAGGGGGGGGGGGGGAATGTGAGGAAAACAGAAATAGAGTACAAGAGGAAAAAGAGAGCATTGACGTCTGTGAGAAAAAGAGCATCGGCCAGCCACAATCCTCTCATGCTGTTCAGGGGGAAACGTATTTAAATGTGACATGATGTTTAGGGTAAATGAGGTGACCTTAACCCTGTGGGTCAGAGCCTGCTGTGTGTGCGTGTGTGCTTTTGAAGCGGGGGTGGGGTCCCAACAACCCATCCCCCGTGCTGTGATTGACAGCTTTTGTTTTTGTGAGTTTTTTCCCAGGGATCGGAACATCCCAAAGCTCTTAAAACACTTTACACAACACAGATGCTGCTGGTTTTGTGTGACATGCTCTTCTTTGACATGTCCCTTCCCTTTCCATTTCATAGATTATCATATTTGAAGTTCCTGCTTTGAATGACGTGTGTATATCTGTGACTCACGGTCAACTTTAGACATTCTACAAACTATAAGTAACTTTGCAATGTCAACTAACTCTATAGTATTTGTAGACTTCGATGCTCCCTGGCTATAAGTATCTTTGCAAGTACGTGAATTTATTCTACTAACCCAAACCCTAACATTCTACAACGGTCTACTAATACTCTAATGAGAGTTGACACGTAGTTGCAAAGTTACTTATAGTTAGAAGAATGTCTAAAGTGGACCATGGAAATAAAGTGTTACCCCTATTTTAACATGGAGTTCAGTAGGAAAACTCAGTTGAGTACTCACACGCTGTCCTGCGGGCAACTTTTTGTGCTTGTGCTGCAAGACAGAATGGGACGCAAGCAATGTAGGGATCTAGTTTTGCTCTGGATCTGTTTCTTCACCTCTGGTTCAAGATTGGTTCTTACTGATCCCAAAGTCTCGGTGAGATTCTGGACTGTACATACCTCAGGTCTTTTCCCGCACACATTTTATCATCACCCGGGTGAAAAATATCTGCGATCCCCACAAAACGCCACAAATTTCTTCATGGTTGTGAAGAAACAAGAATGATTATCTCATCATCACGTAGGACGTTTTTCACATCACTTCAGAGCTGAAGTGAGCAGTTTTCCCAGCACAGATCTATTCTATCAGAGACATAATCATTATCTTTCGCCGAACCATCACTAAAACTCGGATCTTCCCCAGCAGGCGTGTTCAGGACAGAGTCTGTGTTTAACGTGACCCCATGACCCCCTTTATTCACCAGCTCCTACAACAGAGAGCAAATCCTTTAACCCCGGGGGTGTGACACTCAACCTTTGCCACAGCTGCAGTCAGCTGGCCCAGGCGGCACTGAAAGACGTGGATCAGTGAAAAGAGAAGACAAACGTGCGAGTCAGGCTCCTCTGACCTCTCTTTCTATTGTGTGTCCCTCCCTTCCCCCGTTTCTACTGTGAGAGCGACCGCGAGGCCGAATCTTCACAGGAAGAGCGATCCGCTCTGGGAAAGGCACTCCACTTCTGGCATACACTGACCTATTTTCTGTGATCTCTGTTTTTCTGAGGCTCACAAAGAAAAATGCTTTTAAATGACAATGATTATGCAGCCGCTTTGATCGTAAAGAGGGAAAGGTCTCAGACGAGAGGTAGTCAGAGTTACAGCATTTGCATAGCGATCTCTGTCAGTGCAATTGTGAATTGTTAGACGAACAAAGCTGACGTAGTGTTTTTCTAATGTGCATACACCTATTGTCGGTGTTGTTTGTCTGCTTTTATACAGAAAACTGCCGATTCTCAAAAGTTTTAAACTGTCAAAAACTTTAATAAATATACATTATAACAAAAAGGCACTTGCAGAGTCTTACACCTAAAGAAATTAATAATACTTGCAACTAATTTTTTTTTTAAATGACGTATAATTATAAAGAATGATTATAGAGATCTCAGATATATCAGTGGCCTATAAAGACGCCCTGTCCCAATATCCACACTTGACCACGTATTTCCTGTTCAAGTGGGCATGAAGACTGCAAGTGTGCAAGAACTTTTTACTTACAGCACAGTGTTATAAAAATGTTAATCATGCACCAATAAAATGCACAAGGTTACATTTTACTACCAAATTATACGTAATATCTAAGCAAAGTGTCAAATGGCACATCCTTGGCAACAATTTTAGTGGCAATTTTATTTCGAGGTCAGTGGATTATATGATCAGTATTTTCTAAGACAACCCAAACTCTTGCTCAAATTCTGCATAGCCTTCGTCAGTAAAAGGACGTTAAGAAATGTACTGAAGAGTCTTTTAGAGTATGGTCTCCTCTTTCCTCCACTCCATAGCTTCGAGTGTGGCACTTAGCTCAGCTTCCTTAGTAGCGTGACGTTCGTTCATGACTGCGATTTGCTTCTCCAGTTGCCACAGCTGCTCCTGCTGCTTCTTTCGGGAACTTCTGTAAGTGCTTGAGACTTTACTGTGGAAAAAAATGTTTGTGATTGATCCCAGCATTCACATACATGTGTGGTTGACATTTAACTTAACACAGATCCTTTTAATGCTAACGTGACACAGATAGCTACTACTCTCAGTTCTCTGAGCAGGATTCAAACCACCGTCAACTGGCGTGGGAGTCAAGTATGCTAGTGCGCCTCCATTACACTCATCCCCATAAACTTCACTTCTTATGTAGGTCACAGCACCAATGTAACTTGTCGTTCTCACCACATTCGCAACGAGATTTACATCAGCATCATTGGCAGTAAAAAGCACACTTAAGTTCACAGCCAATAGCATCAGTTGTTAGTGCACCTCTTGAGGCCAAGTGAGTGAGATTTACCCGCACATCTCTTACCAGCTGGCCTCCATTACATATATCTGTCACAAATAGGGGATGCACCAATACCACATTTCCAGAACTAGGCCAATACCGATACTCTCATTTTGGTACTTGCTGATACCTGTATTTTCATTTTCCTATCCTTTTGTCTGCATTGTAGGATAGGAAATCTCTTAGCCCTTCTCTTCTATAAATTTGCAAAAAGAAATAAAGGCAAAGAACCAGTTCATTTGTATTTCACTGACTATTTCGTTTTCTATAATTAGTTTAACAATATAATAAGATAAATTCAGTTGAATATATAACACTTTGAACTGCTAATGATAACTTTGCTATGAACGCTTTTAGTTAGTATCATATTTGAATGTATATATTAAGACAATGCCAAAGATAAATTTCTGTCACAGTATAGACTTTATTCTTATTGTTTAAAATGTTATTGAATAATCTGGAGACACCGTTTAAATTAATTTTGCCCGCCGTGCACAGTTGCCTTGAAGCTTGGGCCCGTCGTCGCTGCTTGCAGCTATATTTAAATATATTAGGTGTAGAAACAAAAAGAAAATGAATCATATTGATTGATTTCATTTGTTTATGAAATAAATATTTCAGCAAAATATTAGTTGGCCGACGAACAAAAACTGCCCGACGACCGACCGTCGGCTTGATCCTACCTTAAAGCAGACAACTGTCTATAATCGTCTATATTCGTTATTCAATGGAAAAACAACACTGCAGGCTGCAGATACACAAACAGTAAACAAAGCAGTGGGTGCTTACCGTTTTGATTCATGCCGATCACTTTCTATATTCCACTCGGCTCACGTTAATATTAAACATTCGTCCAGGAACACTCAGGTACATGATATAAAACTAGAAGAGCCTTCTGCGTGTACCGTCTTGACTTGTTTGCTCACTGTTTTGCTATTATTTTCTAGTTTCGACTCATTCTCTAAACCGAACAGCCAATCAGAGTTCTCTCTCTTGCCCGACGCAGATTCTGCATTCTGAATCGGTCCAAAAACCCAACATACCGGAAAAACTTAGTCGGCCAATGCTTAAAAACGTTGTTTGACGTTCATTTTAACAGACAGTTTTCTTCAAGTCAACTCCTGAAGAAGCTACCTTCCTGAAGACTTCAGTTCCAACCCTGCTCCAACACACCTGCCTGTAATTTTCAAGTAACCCTGAATATCTTGCTTTTTCAGGTGTGTTTGACAGGGGTCGGAGCTGAAGTCTGCAGGACAGATGCTCTATAGGAAGGTGTAAATTGAGTGGTCATGTGACTACATCAGTTGTTACTATGACAATCATGTGACTGTAGATACTCTAGTTATTGTGCTAATGTCATGTGGTTTTGGGTTACTTGTAGTAGCGGGAGAGACGTGCAATCTCCTCTTTGTTGATCGTCCTTTGAGTGGTGCTGTCTGTGAGTGCCGAGTCCAGCGACTCGCGTAAAGCCGCCACTCTCTTCCTCAGCGATTGCTCCCTGCAACAGGAAGTAGAGCGTCCACAGATTAGGTCTTTTTTCATGAACTTTAAAGAGATTTTATGTCTTTTGATGTTTTTTTTTTCCCACCTTTGCAATGCTGCTTGTAGTTCTTTTAGGAGAGAGTGATTGCGAGGACCAGGAATTCCCTCTCCAGCTTCTACTTTTGCCAGATTTTCAGCAATTCTCTACAACCAAGACGAGGTAAGTCACTTTTTCCAAGGGTTATTTTTTTTAATTGAATTTCTAAGCGATGCAGCATCTGGTAGTTCAACACACAAAGTCCTAGTAAGCAAACCAGTTCATACATATTCGCTTGGATCAGCTGGACCGACTTTCTATTGCCAAATCAACTCTATAGATTCCTAACTACAAGAGCAACTGTAACGTCAATAGTGGCAGAGGGGTTAAAGTGTTAAAGGCCCCTATTATGCTATTTTAAAAGTTCCTAATTTTGTTTATAAGGTATCTTTCAATCAGTTTACATGTATCCAAGGTCAAAAAGCACTTTAATTTTCTCATTGCAGCATCACCTCAGTCTTATTATTACGCCTATTACCATGTCTGAGTTTCATCTCCAAAGGCTTCCTCAGCACTTGATACTCAGTGGTACAAACATCGGCATTGTTTTTTCCTTATCAATTCCAGCATGAGTCCTCATCCTTTTGAAGGACATGCAAAGTGGACTTGCAGCGCTGAAAACAGGGTCTTCTTGAGATGTCAACAACACAAACCAAACTCTTCTATCCTCAGCTACAACCAGGCCTGGGTGGGGTACTTTTAAAATGTATTTCACTACAGATTACAAAATACATGCTTTAGAAAGTCATTTGTAACGTATTTCGTTACATTACTCAAGTTTAGTAGCTTAATCTAAATACTTTAGAATACTTTGGAATACTAATAAGTGTGGAACAAACACAAAAAAGATCATTGCAAGTTTTTCCCTCAGAATTGTGAGATATAAAGTTGTAATTGCGAGTTATAAAGTCAGAATTATGAGATATAAACTCACAACATTGAGAAAAGTCAGAATTATGACATTTAACTCACATACTACATTCACAATTGCAAGAAAAAAAGTCAGTATTGCAAGTTTATTTCTCCCAATTCTGACTTTATAACTTGCGATTTAAGTTTAAATCTCGCAATTCTGAGAAAAAGAAGTCAGAATTGTGAAATGCAAACTCACAATTGTGAGGGGAAAAAAAAAACAAATTGTGAGAAAAAGTTGCAGTGACCTTTTTTACAATTATAAAATGACTCACAAAACATGAAAACGGTCGAAAACATGAAACTGAACTCGTCTTTTTCAGACGGTCAGAGTCAGAGAATCACCAATCGCTGTTTAAATGACATTAAAACTCAAAGTAATCACTTTGGTAATCTAAAACACTTTTCAGATGGAACTGTAATCTGATTACCACCCATTTCAAATGAAATACAGTCACTCAAATTTTGTATTTTAAATACGCAACTAAGTATTTCGTTACTCCCCAACCCTGACTACAACTATAGAGTTTAAGGGCAAATCAAAGTAGACATTGTTTACAGACGGCCAATAAAGACCATAGGCTGACATTATATGAATTTGTTACATTGTTACATCGTGTATGTAACAGGAGAGTGGAACTGATGACTCGTTTCAGCAGTTCCGAATCGATTCTTTTTTTTAGGAGACAATAGGTTTATTTGCTGTGCACTTTGATCTTTGAAACTTTGCAAATCTTTTACCTTCCCAAACCGCTATATTACACACTGCATAAAAGGAAACATCCAAAGGGGAACTTTAAACTTAAGCTGAACATGCGAACTCAAAACTGCACGTGGACGGTGTTCTGAACCGTTCTGAGCTCTAATTAAACACACCTGGAAGCTAATCGAGGTGTTCAGGATCACTAGAAACTTCCAGGGAAGAGTGTTGAAGCTAAACTCTGCAGGAAAGTGACCCTCCAGGAGTAGGATCGCACACCCCCTCTGTCCTAAACACATTATCACATTGTGCAGGCTAGTAAAGAAAAAACGAGCTTTTAGGTCATTCAGATTATTACTCATATGAGGCCACACATTTCGAAGCACCTGCTGGGTGGCTCTCCTCTCGCCTAGCTCATCTCGCAGACTGTCCAGGATCAGGACACCGGCTGAATCCTGGGCACTCTGTACCATCAGCACCAGGTCTAAACACCTTCGCTCTTTTTCCAGGAGCCGGACATTCCCACGCATCTCTGACATCTCCTCCTGTGTAAAATTAAATCAAGTTATGAGAACGTAATTATGATAAAACTGCTCTGCCTCACATTCATAACATATATATTATGAATAAAACTAAAAGTAGGGGTGAACTGTTCATAATTGCCCACCCTGACTGTCACCAGCTCGTATAGTAGAGCCGCTTTCTCCTCTTTGGTGTTTTTGGAAAGTGAACTGGTGCGACCTCTAACCCCTGCAAGTGTGCCAGTGTCGGGACTGATCTTTCCTTCTCCTGTTTTGCCCTGCTGCGGAATGCACATAGCAGCGGCCCTGTCCTGCTTTAGCCTGGTGATCCTCCGGAGAATTACACCAGCCTTGCCCTCAAACTCCTGCTCCGACAAGCTGGAGTATGCAGAAAAAGAGAGAGAGAGAGGCTTTTCAGATCTAAGATGACGTCGGTTTCATTATCAGACCAAAATAAGTGGATTGATTGAATTGGTTTGGGAGGGTAATTGCATTTTAAGCCATTGTAATTAATCTAATTAGGATTGAAAATTAGACTAAAGCTTTGCTGAGATACTCACATTCAATCTGCATTTCCACTGAAAATAGTACTAATGGTGCACAAATGGATTGCCGAGATATTTATCAGTGTATTGTATTATAGAAACAAGGGGATTGTAAAAATGGTTATCATTTTGAATTTTTAAAATAAGCTTAAAAGTAAAAAAAAAAAAAAAAGTTAGACGGTAAAATTTACATTACAACAAAGTTAAATTTCATGACAAGTCCAGTCAACACTCCAACTCAAAAGTATGTACTTTAGTACTTTTTTTATTATTTTATAGCAGAAGAATGGACTTGGTAAAGAATCTGTAGTTTTGAACGGCCTAATCTTAATCTTTGATACCTTTGAAGTCTCTGATTAAAGCCCAGTCCCAAAAGCTTTTGAGATCCTCCTCATTTGTTCATTTCTGATATCATGAATGTGATTGTTACTAGTAAGAAAGCCGTTTAGATATCAGGAATTCATTTTTACTAGAAGCAATTCAATTGTTGATGTCAAGAATAGACATTTGCACTAGTAACAATGTAATTCTTGATATCAGACATTTGCATTTTTACTAGTAAGAATTACATTCCTGATATGCGAAACTGGAATTTCAACTAGTAAGAAATGAATTCTTGATATCAACAATTGAATTTGAATGGCAGCCTATGGCGAGATTTCACTAGTAAAAATACAATTCTTGATATCAAGAATTAACGTTGTTACTAGTGAAAATGTAATGGTTGATATCAGAAATTTGCATTTTTACTAGTAAGAATTGTGTTCCTGGTATGTGAAACTGGAATTTCAACTAGTAAGAAATGAATTCTTGATATCAACAATTGAATTTGAATGGCGAGATTTCACTAGTAAAAATTCAATTGTTGATATCAAGAATTAACGTTGTTACTAGTGGAAATCTAATTCCCGATATCAAGAATTAACATTTTAACTAGTGAAAATGCAATTGTTGATATCACAAGTTCATATCGTGAGAATGAATAAAAGTCAAAACGGCTTGCCATAGAATGGCAGCCTATGGCGAGATTTCACTAGTAAAAATACAATTCCTGATATCAAGAATGAACATTTTAACTAATGAAAGTTCATATCCTGAGAATGAATAAAAGTCAAAACGGCTTGCCATACCCGACTCATATGATTCGTGATGACACGCCCCGCTTTTTCCTACTAAGAAGGGTTCGGTGAATGCGCAGATGAAGCTGGTGGGGTTCAGTACCTCCAACAAGGTTAAGAACCACTGCATTAGATGCATTTGCGCAATGAAAGTTGTTATAATGCTACTTTGTGCATTCGCTCAGCGGCTGCTGCGATACACTCGTGGCGCACTGCAGTAAGCTAGATCGATATTAGGCATGGTAAAACATGGTACTTTCGGTAAATCAAGATTTAGACAATAAGACTTACCGTGTTGAGCTGTATAACAATGATTAGATTTCTTTCTGTAAATGTATCCAAAGAGTTGCTCACTTGTCTAATAAAACATATTAAAGCATCTTTGGTGTTTCCATGGTTTCTACAAAATAAAACTGGAAATTGAGGGTAACGGGAATATGATGTCATTGATATCCTGGTTAAAATGGCTTATTTCTCTGGACTTAAACATGCATGGAATATTTGTCATAATGTAAGTGCACAAGTCGACAAAATATATAACATCGTTCTTGTGGTTTTTGGATATCTTAATCCAGAAATCGTACATATTGTGCCTTGAAGAGATTGTATATTATGCAACAACCTGTTTGGTCTAGTCTCAGCGGTGCCCTCTGGTGGACCGGAGGACGACTCGCCTTCGTCCGAGTTCTTAGAGCGGTTAGGCTGTGGTGTGCTCATTTTTCCTGTAAAGAAAAAACAAATACTGTATTTGTAAGTGTGTCTGTATATTAATGTGTCACATGAGCTGTAACTCAAAGAGTGTGCAGCACCTGCGTTCTGTTGTTTTCTGGCTTCATACAGGGATAGTAGGTCACTGAAAGCCTCCTCACACTCCTCACTGTCAATCAAAGAGCCGTTATCAGCATACCACTCACACACACGCGATCTTGGGGGCCAAAGGCCAAGGTTTATAATATTAAAAAGAGCCAAATAAACCGTTTCAGGATCAGTTTTAGAAGCAATGGCGATTTGTAAAAGTGACTAAGGCCTGATCCTGGATCAGTGGCAATTTTAGGCTCCTGCAGTGTGAGATATAGGTGAAGACAGCAGCACACCAGTATGCCAGGGCCATGTGTAGAGCCGAGCTGTCTGCCTCCTGTCGGCTGAGACTCATGCTCAGCTGCTCCGATTCTCCTTTCCTCCTGACCAGCGCGGCGTTCAGACGCTCATTCCGAGCTTTCAGTCGCTCCAGACATCTGCTCAAACAAAACGCACCTGTCAGAAGAGATTCAACACTATCCAATAAACAGTGCCTCACTTTACCAACACATTAACTTTTAAGTATTAAGCTGGCAAGAAATTTTTCTAAATGCATCCATGCATTTAATTTTTTTTTTTTTTTTTTTTGACCATGTAATTCTTCATCATCAAAATGTCATGACTTTCATTCAAGCCTGCATTCAGATATTTATTCAGAAATGAACATTTTTACTAGTAATTTTATTAGTAACAACTGAATTTGAATGGCAGTCTATAGCGAGATTTCACTAGTAAAAATACAATTCTTGATATCAACAATGGAAACTGAATTGTTGATATCACAAGTTCATATCCTGAAAATGAATAAAAGTCAAAACGGCTTGCCATAAATCAATCCCTATGTTGCGACCAGAACAACATAGTGGGTGGACTGTATGGATACTGTATGTACATTTCAGGAAAAGTCTATGTAAAAGTTTATTTTGTATCAATCAAATCCAGTAAAAAGAGTGACGCTTATGTACAAAGGGAAGGCATCACAAATCAAGTCATCTTTATTTATATAGCGCTTTTTACAATGCAAATTGTGGCAAAGCAGCTTTACATTAATAAGAAAATGGTGTCATTGTGCAGCTTATTCTATATATTATTGTAACCAGGTTTATAAACCAGGCTTAGTTCTCCTCTGGCCAACAGTGAACACTTGTCCGATACTCAGGCAGAGTTACAGGTCATTAAACCCATTTGGAATCGCAACAGTCAAAATATTTAATCTAGTTTAAGATCTTTTTGATCACGCCGGTATGGGACGGTTTGTTGGGATATGTGCCACTGGCTGATGAGTCGGTAAGATAAGGAAAGGCTTCGGTCTACTCCTTTTTAATTGATCATGAAAAAGTGTCTGTGAGGACTGAAATAGCTTTTGTTGAATTGATTCAATTGAGAACACCTCACCAACCAGTTAACAAACATCTAAAATGCCTTGTTTTGCACTCTTTTTTTAGTATATTTTTTGAGGTTGTGCTCCTCTATTAGACTAATGACCAGAGATTATCTGAGAGAGAGAGAGAGTCTGAGAGAGAGAGAGAGAGAGAGAGAGAGAGAGACTGAGAGAGAGAGAGACTGAGAGAGAGAGAAAAATAGAGAGAGAGAGAGGTCAGTATAGATGAATAAAACGAGGAATCTCTCACCTCTGCAGCTTTTCGATCTCAGCCTGAAGCACAGAATCAACGGTGCAGGGAGATGAAGGGGAATCCGGCCTGGAGCCAGGCAGTTTGCGGGACAGCAGAGGGGATCCAGGATACGGAGGAGAGGAAAAGCAAGGGCTCGAAGTTCGACTAGATGACAACGATGGACTAACAGGAGGAGAACGACTCACTCCGAACAGCCACTTCCTCTTCAGGTCCACTAACTGGCGAAAGTTCAGCAACACAAGTTATAATTAAATGACGGCATGCATAATGAACATTATCTCATCAAATTATCAAGCTGAAGACTTTTGAACTAGTAATTATTACTTTGAGGTGTGCCACTGATACACAATGTTAACATAATTGAAAATAATTATGAACTTTCAGTATATTTTAACCTTTTATGTGCTGTTCGGGATGTTTTCATCCACTATGGGGAATTTTTGAGTCTTAATTTGGCCGTAACTTTCTCCGTGTTTCAGCAAATGGAATGATTTTTGGTGACAAATCTTATTTTGACACACATTTTGGGAAAATGCTTTGAAAATTTTCAAAAACTCAACAGGACTCTGTGGGCAAATTCACCACCCTGATAACAGCCACGATTTTAACTGCTTTAAAAATGTATCAGATCAATATTTTTTTTCAATTTTTTTTGCTTAAATCTATTAATCAATCTCAGTCCTGATCAAAACTACTAAATTAAAAAAAAAAAAAAATCAGGATTTTAACTCTTTAATTGCCAAATTCATAAATGATGTCACTGATTTGGGAAAAAACGTGTCAAAGATTAGAAACAACATTGTTAGTTTTTGTGCAGCATCAGATTTTAACATTTTAAAGAGTTAAAATCCTGATTTTTTTTTATTAATTTAGTAGTTTTGATCAGGACTGAGGTTGATTAATAGATTTAAGCAAAAAAAATTTGAAAAAAACATTTATCTGATACATTTTTAAAGCAGTTAAAATCATGGCTGAAAACATAACGAAAGGGTTGTGAATTTGAACAATGCACAAGGGTTAATATAATTATCCATGAGATATATTTATAATATATATTTAGTATATGTATATTAATGGTATTGTTCTAACAAGTAAAAATGCCTCTATTAATGAGGAATATCCCAATCAACCTTTTCCTGCAGCCATTTTCTCTCGTCGTCAAGATCCATCAGCATTCCTTCAGCATCTGTAAGCTCTTCCTGTCGGCTCTTCAAGGAGGTGTTGAGGTCTTGGTTGTGTTTGTGCAGTGAGAGAACATCCCGCTGATACTGACGCCTCTCATCAGGGGGCAGAGCAGAGGGGTATGAGATCCCCAAATCGTTCTCCATCTCCTCCAGCACCTGGGGCAGATTACAGAGATCAGGGCTGGAGGAAATCCAGATGCAGTACATACAGTATCCTAGGCTAGACGAGCACCTGTGTGGCCTGAACCCAGCTCTCCTGGGCTGCAGAGAGATGCTTTGCCTGGATTGTCTCAGCATTCTGAGTTTGCAGCCTGAGCATCTTCCTCCCCTGACCGCTAGAGGTCTCAAGAGCAGAGAGAACCTTCTGCAGCTCGTCCCAGAGCTCACTGCTGCCCCCTGCGGGAGAACTCTTTTTTTTATGCAATTTTCCAAATTATTGCCATATCCAAATTGTACAAACACAGTTCCTAAATCCAATACACAGCAAAAATGTAAAGAAAAGAAAACATGGCAAAACCACTTAATTTTTTAATTAAATAAAATAAATATTTTTAATTGTAAATAAAATTTTACAATTATTATTAATAACTAATAATAATTATTATTGTTTAGTCAAGATTTTTGTAAGTTAAATTGATTATTTCTATTATTAAAAGAACAAAATTATTGTCATTACTATTCTTTACTTTATAATTTAGAACGTTATTATTATTGTACGAATTTTTATTATTATTATATTAATAATATAACATTACAAATAAAATGTAGCAAATTATGTTGAATGAAGTTTGAAATTTATTATTAATTATTATTATTAATCATATGCTTGCACTCCATTAAGATCTCTTCCTCTTTTTCATTCCTATTATTAGTATTAGTTTCCGTAGTTATTCTTACCGAAAAAAAAAGAATAAAAAGAAAACTTAATTGTTATGAACATTAAAAATTGGTGAAATTCCTAGGATTCTTTATGATAATTATTTTATTTAAATGATTGTATTAAAATATTACAATTAAAACAACTAAAGTTGGTTGTTTTATTAATATGCATGCTTTTTATATCATAGATTATGTACGTTTTTTTACTTTTTTAAGTTTTTGATTTTTAACTAAAAAAAATTCACACAGTCTTGATTTAGAAAAGCGTACTCGTGTGCGGAAACGATAAAGTTCAAGTTTAATAAGTAGTTTTGCATTTGGAAACAAAAGTCTGGCAGGACCAATAGTGCAGTAAATAGCAGGCTGTCTGTTTTGACACAGCATTTACTGTGATTGACGACGAGGCATTGTATAAGCAGAACGTGCCTTCTGAGTCCCCGCAGACGCTCTTATTATTGGGCTCCACTGATGCCGAGCCAGCGAGGCTGCAGGCCGGAGATCTCGAGCCCTGCCGCGGGACGCTCCCACTGACCCGCACTTGACCCGCAGATGTTTTCATCTCTCTGTGAGAACACAGACCTTTTCACTAAACTTGTTAGAGCACAAACAACTCCCTCTCCAAATAGTGTTAAAGTCACACTGAAGCAGAGTTAAAGTTAATGAGATAATTAAGCAATTAATTAAGCGACGATTGGACATTATTGATGAACACCTGCTGTTAACAAGCAGAATCACTGAAGGACAGAGAAACACAAGAACTACAACTGATGAAATCAACTGAAGATAAAAGACATTTTAACACTATTTAGAGAGGGACCAAATGTTATCTGAGCAGAGTTGATTTAACTCTGGGGATTTTACTTTGTAGTTTGCAATCGTTTGAGATGGGTATTACCGTGGTATTTGCAGGGAGTCCATCTTCCTGTTGAGTTCAGAAATGATTTGCAGTAAAGTGCTCACCTCCGTCTCACACTGCACCAGCTCAGAGTCCGCCGACACCAGACTGTCCGACCCCTGCAGGAACGCGTCACTTATGTGAAATAATGTGCAAAACCAGTCTTTATTTCAGATCAGAACTGAGGTCAGGTTAGGCGGGATGACACTCTCCAGCGACCCAAAATAAGAACGTGTCTGAAGTTTCCGCTCAAAATATCATTTATTACAGCTCGTCAAATTTGCCTGTGAGCAAAAACACGCAGTTTTTGTGTGTGTCCCTTTAAATGCAAATGAAGAGGGCGGAGTTTTAACAAGCTCAACAACAACAAAGCTGGAGAATCTCACGCAGACAAAATGAGGAAAGTGATGGAGAGACTCAGGAAGAAGTTCCAACTTTTAGACGTTTCTGAACGGTTCGTGGATAAATTGATGTCGTCGCTGTGGAGTCGATCAACTCGTCACTAGCACGTGTCGTCACGTTCGTCTTTTGTGGAAAACCAAGCACTGTTTATGATTGCAATGAAATGCTGTGAATGGTCTAACATTTTGTCAACTTGCTGTCGAGACTAACTAGTGTTCTGAGCTCATCTGTGCGGCCAACAACTGAACATGCTTTGCTCAAACTTTCGCCATGGCGTTAGTACTAGTACCATTTCCGCTCGTGAAAACAAAATGATGGCGCCGTGGGTGGAAACGTACAGATTGAGGGGCAGTAATATTATAATAAGGTCCCTTCCTACGTCACAAGGGGATCGGCCTGTTTTGCACATTTTCTGGGTTGGTAGATGTACCGGGGACCCGATTATGGCACTTAAACATGGAGAATGTCAGATTTTCATGATATATCCCCTTTGAAAGTGATCATTTCATTTCATTTTATCATTTAGCAGACGCTTTTATCCAAAGGGGAGCAATTAGGGGTTTCATGTCTTGCTCAAGGACACTTTAGTCATGGTATTGAAGGTGGAGAGAGAGCTGTTCATTCACAATCCCCACCTTCAATTCCTGCTGGCGTGGGAATCGAACCAGCAACCTTCAGGTTACAAGCCCGACTCCCTCACCACTAGGCCACGACTACCCCATGGGAAGACTATGGGGTAGTCTTTGTTTTTAACCTGAAGGTTGCAGGTTCGATTCCCCTGCCGACAGGAATTGAAGGTGGGGATTGTGAATGAACAGCACTCCATGACTAAGGTGCCCTAACCCCTAATTGCTCCCCTTGTAAGTCGCTTTGGATAAAAGCATCTGCTAAATCACTAAATGTTATTGTATCAGAGGAGTAGTGACATCTGACTACCAGAAATAGTTTAATTTTGAAGAAAATATCTGTTGATTTTCTTCATACATCACAACAAACTCATGAAGATGGCGTTTAAAACAATACGGGAGTTGTTGTTCTCTGCACCCTTTTGTTCTGAGGGGAGGAACAAGAGGAAACAGACATCCTGTAACTGCACTTCCTGCTGCTGCATGATGGTGCTGTGAAAAAAAGAAGCCCTCGAACTGTTGTTCTCAGGATTCAGATATAAATATGATTTAACTACATGGTTTCAGGACCTCACTTGCTGTAGATGTATCCGCCAAAGCACTGAGTTTGGTTTGGAACTGGTGAAAATTCTAAAATCCCTTGCCAGGACTATTATAAATTTAAGATTTAAACCCTCTTATGCTTAAATTGTGACATATGATCTTTATTTTAAAAAAAAAAAGAGGCTGGTTTACACTTTACTAAGTTGCAAAACATGCGTTTAAAAACAAATATGGGTTCAGATTGAGGGTAAATCGCATCACCGTCCCATAAACTCACCTCTGTCATTTGGCTGATCTTGGTTCAGGTCCTGTCCGTAGGTAATGTCCTGAATGAAAGCGCTTTTAAAGAGCGATCCGGTGCCGGCTTGAGCATGTGAAGCTTCAGCACATCCCGATCCAACACTCTTCTCCACTTTACTGGGCTGAAACCTGCTCTCTGCCGAATCTCCTGATTGTTGTCTCCACCCACTGTGTCTTTTTAGATCTTTTCCTGTTTGGTTTATTTTTGACTCTCTGTCTCTATAGAAGATTATCTGATTAATCTTTTGATTTCTAAATACTTTATTAATAAACAATTTCATTTTAATGAAGTCTCTTCTTAAGGAAAATAGAAGACTAAAATATGCTGTATGGAAAATTATTTAATTTGCATTTTGTTCCTGATATGTGAAACTGGAATTTCAACTAGTAAGAAATGAATTCTTGATATCAAACAATTGAATTTGAATGGCAGCCTATGGCGAGATTTCACTAGTGAAAACACAATTCTTGATATCAACAATTATAGTTTATACTAGTGGAAATCTAATTCCTGATATCACAAGTTCATATCCTGAAAATGAATAAAAGTCCAAACGGCTTGCCATATGAAGTGTGTCTTAGCAGCTCAGTTAACAAACTCCATTTCTGCATATTCTGTGAGTTGGGTTGCTTATAACGCTCATCCGGGAAAGCAATGTGTGCCATTTAATCAGTAATTATCACTTATAAACCTGAGCAAATACAGGAGAATGCATACGTTTCTAAAATTTGCAAACTGTTCGGCGCGATTTCAAAAGATGTACTAAAACGCTCGTGTAGTTTGACGAATGCATTTCTAAAAGCACAAATATTCAATGTAGTAAATAATGCATGAATTAGACCAATCCTTTTTTGTTTTTACAGACTTCAAAATTTTTACTTTGAATTTATAAATTATTTTTGCCCTGTCTTATATATTTGTATATTCTTATATGTACAAATATTTCAGTCTAAACATAAGTTTTATGTCATTTAATGACATAGCAATTTTCCATCCATTTGGATGACATAGTTTTAACATAAACAAACTAATAAACTTAATGTGATTCATATTTGTCAGTCATATGTAAATGAAATAGGTAATAAAAAAAGTTAAGTTTTCATGAACATTTTAATGCTTTTAAGAGGATCATAAAAATGTTGTTATTTTTATTTAGTTCTGTCCTGAACAAGACAAAATGACTGAATTTATAAAAAAAATTACTGAACTGTCCTGTCATGACCTGATGATCCACGACTGTTTTCATGTTTTGTGAGTCATTTTATAATTCACTCGTCACTGTGACTTTTTCTCACAATTTGTTTTTTTCCCTCACAATTGTGAGTTTGTGTTTGGAGATTTAAACTTGCAATACTGACTTTTTTTCTTGCAATTGTGAATTTAGTATGTGAGTTTATATCTCATAATTCTGACTTTATAACTCACAATTGCAACTTTATATCACACAATTCTGAGGGAAAAAGTCAGAATTGTGAGATTAAAAACTCTCAATGACCTTTTTGTGTTTGTTCCACACTTATTAGTATTCCAAAGTATTTAGATGAAGTGACTAAACTTGAGTAATGTAACGAAATACGTTACAAATGACTTTTTAAAGCATGTATTTTGTAATCTGTAGTGAAATGCATTTTAAAAGTGACCCACCCAGGCCTGTCCATCTCCTCATGCTCAAGAATGCCCAACACACTTCTGCTCGCCGGTCAGCTTTTCAGTATGACCCACACATAATCCCTGCAGAGGAGTACAAAAACAAGCATTTGAAGATATTCTGATGCAAAAGCCTTCTGTCCAACAAATATACTATACTAATATTAGATAAATCATTACGGGGTTGTTCAGTTCTTAAATCTGAGATGTGCAATTATTTTCAACAACAACAACAACAACAGCAGCGCCTCTCCAGTCCGCTAGAGGCGCTGAAGCTCAGAAACGCTCTTCAACTCTCTGCTCCGAACGTCACCGACACAGACAGCGAACGAGGAAGTGCTGCAGAAAACATTTTCGATCTCTATTTTTTCCTCTTCTAAATTCATATTATCGTCTGTTGAATGTTCGGTGAGTTATTGTTGCACGTTATTCTACTTGTACATGTCTCTCATGTTCATGAAATCTCTTGAGAAATCACGAATGTTGATTCACTGCTTTTGCTTTACGCAACGGATTTTTAAATAAAGCTAATTTAGGTTTGGAATGTAAAATAACTCATATTAGGATACAAATTTAATATCTTACGACTTTGGGTTTTATTGAATGTTCGCTTATCGTATATTACCTATATATAAAGTATATTATACAGTATTTTAGCATATGTTTGGTTCATATATTGTTGATGACGTGTGTTTCTGTCTGTGGGGGCGGGGTCAGGTTGCCATGGAGACACCTGAGCCCGGTCAGGCGGATGGAGAGGAGCGGATGATGGACCTGAGACCCAGGACCCGGTCCAATCCGGAGGGCGCGGAGGACCGGCGCAGCAGCACCGGCAGCCTGAACAACAGCAGCCTGGCGTCCCCCCCGCAGCCGGCCGTGGGCAGCCGTGTCGAGGGAGAGGGAGAGGCGTCCAGCTCCGATAACACCCCGATTTCTGCCACCGCCATCACGGCTGCCGCGCCGGTCCCGGTTCCTGCGGCAGGAAGCACCACAGCCAGCTTGCCCGCAGCGAAGGAAAGACCGAAACCCCCTCCGCCGTCCATGGTCACCCAGATTCCCCCATCAGCGGAGTTACACCTGCGGGTGCCACGAGTCAACTGCCCGGAGAAAGTCGTACGTGTGTCATTAAACACAACTTCACAATATTTGTGTCTGAGTTAGGGCGGTGAAATTAATCGCAATTTGAGCACATGCAATTTCTAAATCGCACAAGTCTGCAATTTTATTTGTTCATTTATTTAGATTTTAATTGAGAATACTGCGACGTCACTGTGCGCATGTTTAAGACGTGAACCAATCAGAGCTCGCTCGGCACAAATGAGAACAAAGCAAAGCGGGAGGAAAGAGGAAAAAATATGGATGCGGTTCAGAATAAAAAAGAGAAATTCAACATCAGTCGTTTGAGATTCAAACACTGGACAAAAGATGCCGACTCGCACTTATTTCACACAAGTTGCTGTAGAGAAATGTGAGGCGGCGTTGAATACGAGTTTAAGCAGGTGAAATAATCCTCATTTATTTGATGTTGTCTGTTTTTAAGACACTATTTTTGTTTATCGAGCAGTTAATCTACTGTACAGTGTTTCTTCATTCACTGAAATACAGTTTTGAAGTTGACTTATTATGACTGGAATTTCAGGTTTGTTCACCTTCATTTATTTTATTTTAAAGACAGTTAATTACAGTTTTGTTCATGAAGCTGTAAATACAGTTCCTTCATTGTGAAACATTTTGTTCTGCACTTCTTGTGCACTGAATACATTCAGAATGAAGCATGTTTGAACAAGCAAAAACAATGACCAAATTTGCAAAATAAATCGCAATATTGATTAAAAAAAAAAAAAAAATCGCAATGTGATTCTTTTGTCCGTATTGCACAGCTCTAATCTGAAAACACTTTTGTCATTCACTTATATCTTTCTTAAACAGATCATCTGCTTGGACCTTTCAGAGGAGATGTCGCTGCAAAAGTTGGAGTCCTTTAATGGGTAATTATACGTTTGTTTTTTGAACTTGATATATTCTATTAGAAATGACAAATATATTTTTATGTAAATGATTTGCATTTCCAGATCCAAGACAAACGCCTTAAATATTTCACAGAAAATGATTGAGATGTTTGTGAGAACCAAGCACAAGATTGACAAAAGGCATGAGTTTGCTTTGGTGGTGCTGAACGATGATGCCATGTGGGTGAGTGGACGAAACGTCATTGTGAAATTAAAACTCACTGTAATTTAAAACATTTCTTTGGGTAGTTGACGAGTGCTAATTTTAGTCTGGGTCTGGTAATTTAATCAGAAAAGGTGAATGAAATAGTCCAAACGTTAATTTTCATTAAAAAAAGAATGAAATTCTTTCAAATAATTTCTTTATTTCATCAAAAATGCTTAAACAAAATTTTTTTATTTTTATAATTTAATTTTTTTATTTGAGTAATTTTGTAATTTAAAAAAAAAAAAGTTTTTATATTTCTGTGTAGATTTAATTAATATTTTTATTTCAGTTTTTCATATTTTACTTAATTGAATTATTTATTTTTTTCTTCAGTGACAAAAATTATTTCTAATAGTTTCAGTTAAAGGCACAATATGTAAAGTTTAGCCACTAGAGGTCACCAATTCAAAACAAAGGCATAGCTTCGTCTTTACTTCACAGCCGGTGGAAAAGAATCGGCACGAAACCAGGGCAGAAATAATGTTTATGGATGAGATTATTATCTCATTAGTTATTATTATATGCATTTCTCCGTGTCTTTGTCATGATGAGGGAGACAAAATGACTTCCGTAATCAGAATGATGGGAAGTTTTAGCGCGCTCGATTCAATCTAAACAGTAAACATGCCGCCAAAAAACTGAGCACGTGACAATGTTTTTTTGGATGAAAAAAATTTGAAAGCGGGAAAAATCCATCTATTAGCCGCGTCGATGTTTAAGCCGCAAGGTTCAAAGGTTTGCGGCTTATAGTCCGGAAAATACGGTACTTGATTAAATAAAATAAAAAAAATATTTTTCTCTTAGGCACGGTGAAACAATAAGACTAAACGTGTTGAGCTTTATTCCAGTGATTAGATTTCTGTCTATAAATGTATAGTATGTCTAATAAAACTTGGTGTTTCTACAAAATAAAACTGGAAATCGAGGGTAACGCAAGTATGACGTCATTGATACACAAACATAGTACTTATCCTCATTAAAATTGCTTATTTAAACATTCTTGGAAACGTCGTTTCAAGTCAACAAAATATATAACACCGTTCTAGTGGTATTTGGATATTTTAATCCAAAAATCTTACATATTGTGCCTTTAATAAGAACAATACTTCACGTAATATTTGAAAAGTCACATGGTGTGACCAACATTCATAAACATAAAACAGGAAATGACATCATAGAGAGGATCCCTGCAGACCCTCACGTCATCGTTTTAGTTCTCAATTCGACTAGTGTTATTTTGAATTGGCTGTTATTTCTATATTTTCCATTTTAGTTTAAATTTGAGTGTTTTTGTTATATGCTCATGTCTTTTGTCTTCTCGTTTGTTTTTTGTTAACATTTTTCATGTTTTATATTTACATTTTATTTGAATTTCTGCTACAAGTGCTTGACATTTTTCTGTCACTCAGTTATCAGGCTTCACCTCTGACCCCCGAGAGCTGTGCAGCTTTCTGTACGACCTGGACACCAACGTCTGCGAGTCCTTCAGTATCCTTATTTTTAGATTTAGACTCATTTTTATGGAATCCGACAAACAGTGAAAGATATCTGATATATTCCGAGGTGCAGAGGAAGCAGTGGGAATTATTTATGATCGCATTTAATTTCCTTAACTGTTATCTGTAGATCTGGAAGATCTTCTCAGTGTCATGTAAGTAGATTTTGTCGCATTTTTCGTTTGATTGCAACAGATTAAAACTCCTTACCTCATCAAAACTCCCTTGTAGTTCACAGAAAATTGAACTTCCTCAGATGGAGAACATTCAGACCATCCCGCCTCCTTTCGTAGTTCGGACTCTCCTCATCTTCAGCCGGCATGCTGGCATGCTTCAGTTCAATCCTCCTGATGCCGTCAAAGTAAGTCTGTTTGACCCATCTTACTGTACATTCATGGACCAAATTATAAGTTTTTTTTGTTTGTTTTTTCTGGATCCGGATCTATTTTTTTTTTTATTCAAAAATACACACAGAAATCACCCATTGAACATTAACCCGTCGTGAAGTTGTGACCCGTTGTGAAGTTATTAAATATATATAATCGTTAAATCGTTCAGATTTCTATTGAAATGACTGAATATCGCCTGACAAAATTGTGACCACACCTTAAGGAGGAACGAAGCAGTGGTGCAGTGTTGTTAAAACATTAGAAATTGAAACTTTTATGCCCTTTTTCAAAGTCTTGATTTAGTTTTTGGGCTCTACTAGAATAGCTTTTCATGCTTGAATGATCAGTAAAACTATATATATATATATATATATATATATATATATATATATATATATATATTTTACGTTGTTGCAGCTCCTCTCTTCTCAGTCTGTCAGTAATGCTCCGTTTAGTTCCTGTCTTAGAAGCCCCTCCTTTCAAAAAGCCCAATGTGCTCTAATTGGTCGGTTGGACCTGTTTCTTGTGATTGGTCAACCGCTTCTTTTTGTTGATCAGACACGCACAAATTATTCATTATATTTAAAGAATAATCCAGAAACTCACTCTTTCAACAAAGGTCGGTGAACCATCCCCCAAAAACTAACTAACCAAAAAAGACGAAGAAGTTAAGACTCACTTAATTATTATTGAGAAATAAAGCCTTTTAGTCTGATATATTCCATATATAACCACTTGAGAAATGTGTATCCAATTTTCCCCGCTCTTTTATGGGGGGGGGGGGGGTGTTCGCCTATATATTCTTTCTTTTTGAACTCGGTAATTTTGCTTTTTGAGCATGAAAAAGGTCTGAAAAGTTGTGAAACTTGAGATTTTGCTAAGGGACGTGACATTTCCAAAACACGCCATAAGTTGATTGAAAAACTTAAAGCATTTTTGGCAAGTATCATAAATAATTTTTAATTAGAAAAATATTAAATACTTTTTGGAATATCGTATGTACCCACATGTATTGTAAGGAATATTTACTTTATGGTTGAATTTAAACTTTTTTTTTTTTTTTTTTGAAAATTGTATTGTAACAAGGTTCAATGAGAACGGGAAGAAGGAGGCGGGAACCGGCGAATGTTCAACGTAATTTTAATAAATAAATAAACAAACAATAAAACGAAAGTCAAAGCAAATAAAACTCCTCTTTTATGCTTCCGGAGCTCCTCTGTGAGAGACACGAGACCGGTGTAGCGCGCAGCTGACGCTCATTATCACTCACGTCACCGGCCGTTCCCTCACGGCTCTCGCCCGCCCTGCTCGTCACATGTATGTTTTTCAAAACCATAAGAAGTCAACATTTCAAGCTCTACATATTTGAAACATGCATTTTAAAAACATTCTTTATCTTTCAGCTTGAAACAAAATGAATCATCGAATGAGAAAACCTGCATGTCTCTAAAATTCTCTCTTTCCAGAAAATGCTGCAGTCTCCATATTTCTTCTTTGATGTCGTGTATCTTCATAATGGAACTGAAGAACAGACCGAGGACACTAGCTGGAAGGTTTGAGATTCTCTTCCACCAACTCAAGTTACTGCCCGTTTTTACACGTTTCTATTAGAGGTACTGAACCTTCGTGTATTTTCAGGATGTGTACGCCTCCTTCAGTGAGTTGGACTCTAAAGGCATGTGTTATCAGTTTGAGGTGTCACTGTGTGGTCCTGCTATTGAGCTGCTGCACAACTGCATGGCCAAACTGCTGTGCCACCCACTGCAGAGACCCTTCCAGAGCCACGCATCCTACAGTCTGCTGGAGGATGACGACACGCAAGAGAATGAAGCCACGGTGTGAGATTTCACTCCATAGAGCCCTCAGATCTCCTAGAGTAAGGCTGAAGGAGTGACTTGTGAATAACTGCATATATATGGCCTTGTCCACTATTTATGTACTGGCAATATCTCTATTACTTTTGTCTTAATTTACTACACTAACAGTCAATTGATGGTTTGATCTTAGCACAAGAACATCCATTTGATATGTGGAGATTCACAGATGACGGGTGCTGACGGTTTGGTGAGGGTCACCATCTAATAAAAACTTGCTTGCTCCTGTCAAATAAATGCCCTGTGGGACTCATTTGCTGCACAGGCAAACGACAACAAGGCATTTTACTTCGTCACAAAAATAAAATCAATATTTAGTGGGAGGTAATAGTTCACGAGGCTTGATGCTGGGAAAATATTGGTTAATATTATTTACAGAATCCCTCATTGTGTTGGTGTACGCTACACTGAATTGTTTATTTTCTGTACTAAATGTATATTCTGGTAATAAAGTTTATTTTGAGCTATAGAACAGCATATATGTCAGCAACATGTGTTTAAAAGTAGGGGCAGGTTTTGTTTGGTTGTCATGAAGAATGTAATATCCAATAAAGGAAAGTTTATACTTACAAAAATGCAAAACTTTTAATGAAGGATGGGAGAAATGGAAGCAGTTGTGTCCACAAGAGGGCGCAAGAGTCCAGCTGAGCAAAAGAAAACACACAACGGTTAAGTTATTAATTGGAATTGTTTGTGGTTTCTTTAGAAATGGCTTTGTTTTGATCCTTTGACCACACAAACGTGTGTGGATCTGAATCCTGCTGTTGAGTAGCACTAAAGTTCACAGATAATAGTCGGAAGAGCGTTCAGGTCACGGTTTTTTTCCTCCTTTATTGTGTTAATAATCATTAACCTCTTTGACTTTGCAACCTCCTTAATTCTGAGAAGTATTTCGTTCCAAGCCGTGAACAAAGATGGAGGAAAACCTAAATCAAGATGCTCAATTCTTAGAAAGGGCCTCTAAACACATGCCAACACACCTTGTTTCCCCACTATAAAGAATCTTTCACGAAATGGAAAGTTTCCATGGCCATTTGCGGTTCTTCATGGAAGCACAGATGGCAATAAAGAACCTTTTTTTTTAAGATTAAGACGGCTTTTTTCCTTTATCTTCTTCACCCAATATTTACTTGCCCTCCAAACCTGTATGGCGCACGCTGTAATGCTTGGAAGACAAAATTACATTTTGGGTTAAATTATTTTGAAGTATTTGATAGCACCCAAAAAACAAGAAAAGTACCTCGGAGTAAGGGATCTCGAGCACCACCGCTCATCCGTCTTCATTTTCGAATGTCATCAGTGTTTGTCTGTCTTTTGCAGATTCAGCTTCCTGTTTTTGTCTTGAAGCTCATCTGCAATCTGTAAGGGATTTTGTGAGAACTTTTAGTTGGTTTCAAAAACCCTCTGTAAATTACTTTCCGCTGAGGATGGATTGGCAAGGAGACAATGGCCTGCAGGAAAACCCCTGACTTACTTTATGTTCCCTCTTCACACTCTCCCAGACACGGGTGTCAGCCGCGAGCGTCATCAGCAGCCCTGGATCAAACGTGCTGCCGCCTCCTGGGCTTCTGGGAGAGTTTGTTATTCATTCCTGCGAGGAGGATGACGGGTCACCATTGTTGTCCCTCCGATTCCACCGATAGTCTCTGCAGGAAACCGTTTCAGATGGGTTGTTTTGATCATGTGTGTTTATGCATCTGATCTGATCCAGGAAGAGATGGAAGGACCTGCTTTTGTCCTTTGCAGGAACATTGTTTTTCTTGGCCAAAGTGGGCGATTCCAAAATGACATTTGATTAACTCCTTATTAAATATTGAGAAATACCAACATGGAGGCCAAGAACATTACACACACATCCCGCAGAGGACTTATGAAATAAGTGTTATCTAGATGTTTGGTGGTGGTCTGCATTGCTTGTCAGGGTTTGGTGTGATTTATGAGGGGAAAGCAAGGGAGGAGCTCTGCTTCGTTTCTCACTGGAGATCTCCATAGGTTCCGCGTGAAGTACCGATAACCTCTGGAGCATTCCTGGGGAGGGCCCGGAAAGAGTCACGGCGCCGGAAGTGTGTCTCTGCACTTTATAAACACAGCTACCGCCCCGTGTCCTGGTAGAAGTGTTTACATGTCTTCACCCGCAAGTGTGACAGGACTGCAAGGTATTTTGGTAACCTTTTGACCACCGCTTTTTCACAACCAACCTCAAGAATCGCAGAAGGTTTATCACTTTCCCACAACTGGACCGCAGAAATGTACAACAACAGCTACTCCCGGGCCACGTTCGGGCTGGAGGCGAAACAAATCCACAAGGCGAAGGGGAAAAGCTGCGGCTACTACATGAGGATTGTCTTCTTCTTTTCGTCTCTGATCCAGTCCCTCATCATCGCCAGTTTGGTGCTCTTCCTCGTGTACGGCCAGCCGGAGAAGACTGCTGAGGAGAAGAGAGTAGAAGAGCTGGAGCAGGCCTATAACAAGCTCTCCACGGACAACACCAAACTCCGAAAGGAGAAAGCTGACCTCACCGGTGCCCTCAAAGCAAAGACCGGAGAGAAGGATGCGGCAGACAAAGAGATAGCAAAGCTGAAAAATGACTTGAACACAACAAGTTACAACAGCAAAAACTTGCAGAAGTCACTCGTAAGTCCTTTAATTCCTTGATTCTGAATATTCGAGTTGCACTCTAATATAAAAAGTCATTTACTCATCCTCACGTCGTTCCAAAGCTGCGAGACTTACTTTCTTCTGTGAAGCTGCTTTGGTTAGTGGGGCACAAAACAACTTCATTTACTTTCAACAGACGTTCTTCAAAATGATTTCTTTTGTGTTCCACAGAAGAAAGAAAGTCATACAGGCTTGGGAGTGAGGAGTGAAGTTTCATTCTCTCTTTAATTCTAGTTAATCGACCTTTAGATTCATTAATTGTACCCTTGGTATATTACTCTTGTAATCCTCATCCTAAGAATCATTACAAGTTGGATTTTGATTGTTTTACAGGCTCTTTGTGAGGTCAATAAGATGAAGCTTTCAAGCACTCGCAATACTCCACTACCATGTCCACCAACCAACAACAATCAAAATGGTGAGTGCAATAACTGATCAATGAATAATCAAACTCATGAATGGACCGTCCTATAGACGAGGCTCTCTTTTCTCTTATCAGAAATAAAATCCCTGAATACTCTTCTGGAACAGCAGAAAGTTCTGTATGGTATCCTTAAGAGTAACTTCAGCCAGACGGTGGAGTACCTCAAAACTGACTTGGACAACGCGGTGAAGGATAAAAATGAGCATCATACTCAGGTGATACAACTGAGACAGGAAAACATGAATTTGAAATCCCAGCTTGACGTTTACACTAAGAAATGCAAAGAAGACTTCGCAGACTCCCTCCAAGGCATCCAGACAGTCACGAGTGCCTTCCTATCCAAAATCGACACTTTCTTCACCAATTCGGTCACGTTTCACCTCACCTGCCCGAAGCAGGAAGAACAGATGAATAGGATTCGCTCCAACTGCTCCAGCCTTTCTCGACAGGTGGAGGACAAGTTCCAGAGCTACCTGGACAACGTGGGAGCAAAAGTCTCGAACATTCAAAAACAGAGCAGCTGGTTGGAAGTACAGAACACGAGGCTGACTTCAGAACTGGATGAGTGTAAAACAGGTCGAGAGAAAGAGGCCGCGGAGAGCAGCAAAAAAATGCAGGACGCCCAACAGACGTACGACAAGCAACTGGAGCAACTTCTCAGAGAGGTGAGCAGACTGAGGGATGCCAAAGATCTGCTAGACGCCCAGCTAGCCGTGAAGGACGCCACCCTCATTTCTCTGCAAAATGGCTGCGTACAACAGGTAGGAGTTATGTTGGGATGAATGCCTAAAAGATCTGGTTATCGATGTTATAGATTGTACCATAATTAACTCAATCTTCACTGCTTCTGCAGCCCAAACCTGGAGTTCAACCCCCGGCCAAGGTGTATCCCCCCATACTTGGTAGGGGCCATTAACCACAAGGTAAGTGGTCCTCATCAATCATGGGCAGATGTTTATTCACACTTTGAAGCGAGTACCACTATACAGGGCACTACTGTCCGTTTGGGGTGTTCAATCCTGCTCCAGTAGGGCCAAAGTCCTACACAAGGGCCAACATACCTACCCGGAAGTTTCCAGTAATCCTAAAGACCTCGACTAGCAGATTCAGGTGTGTTTAATGAGGGTTAGAGCTAAAATCTGTAGGGTACTGGCCCTCCAGGAGCAGAATTGAACACATCTGCCCTACACAAAGACATCCATCACTGTCACGTTATTTTGGAATGTTACCATGACAGTGGGCCACCTTCCGGAAGGTTTCTAGTGAACCTGAAGCTTCTCGCTGGAACTAAACCCTACTGGAAAGTGGCTCTCCAGGAGCAGGATTGGACGCTTCTGAGCTACTGAGGTGGTTGTGGCAAATAAAACTTGTATTAAATATAACCTTACTCTATGCGTGGATGAAAATATGTTCATATATTTAGGGAATAGTTTCGGCCAATAGTCTATTAGTGTACTGGGGCACGATTAAGGATTTCGAAGTAATAAAATTACCCCG
>CM074312.1:9348956-9431456 GCA_037194245.1 Opsariichthys bidens
ACTATATTTAAAATGTGGTGAATGCAAGTACACAAAAACCACACAAAGTTCACATCCTGCAGAAACGTAACGGCAAATGATATGCCAGAGCAGGAACATATCCAACCTTTTAGATGAGATAACCCTAGGAAACATCTTCCTAAAAATGGAGCTTAAAAAAGATTTGTAAGGGTTGGACAAAAAGTTCACCACTTTTGAAGCAAAAGTGAAGCCAACAACCCACTGAAGTCTCCAGTTGTCCAGGTGAAGGTTCTGGATGGATTGGGATTCCAGGGGCCTTATTTATATGTATGATCATAAATGTGAACATATGACAATTTCCAAAAACGCTCCTATGAACAATTTATAAAACGCACTTCATAAATAGCAGTTCATCTTAAAGGCAACCATTGACAATTCTTGGTGTTTTTTTATTCATATGCTCTCCTAATGTTTCATCAAAATAACTTCCCCTCCCTCTCGCAGCGACACCGCTTGTGAGGGCGGGACCACCTGTCACTCACATGAGATCGACCAATAGCAAACCACCAACATCCAATCAATTGCTGATGAACAAAATCAAGTCCTGTCGTTTGAAGAACAGCTTCACTTAGATATACATCACAAAAAGAAAGAAAGAAAAGACTATCGCAACTTCCGTGTCTTTAGACACAGTTACTCCTTTGTGCTTAAAAAAGATTAAAGAAAATAGTCCAATGCTGTGGTACAACATGCATACTCGGGTTCCTTAAGAGAGCAGCCTGAAAAATGGAGCGCAGCTGGAAGAAAACAAAACTATAGAGGTTTTTCGCATTTCGTGGAGAGAGAGAATGACTGCGTACAGAAAGGCCTTAAAAACGGTTAGATTTGATTTATTTCCCAACCCTATTTATTTGATACAGTGGCTAACTAAACAAGAAATAAAGCTTCAATTTCTGATGTTTCCAAACAAACACAGCAGTAATGACTTTATGAACTTCTTTACTTACGAGATTGATAATATTAGAGAAAATGATAACTATGCAACCGTCTACTACAGTCTCACATCAGACAGTGTCAATGAGGAAAAACTCCATTCATTCATCGCTATAGGAGGAGGAATTGTCTGAATTTGTTAAAACATCTAAATCGACAACATGTAATGTTAGACCCTTTACTGACAAAACTATTGAAAGAGATGCTTCCAGAGGTCATAGATCCTCTTCTTAAGATCATAAATGCTTAAATCATTAAATCTTTGTCATTAGGATGAATACCAAAAACTTTTTAGCTGGCTATTATTAAATCTCTTGTTAAAAAAACGCAACTTGATCCTACAGAATTAGTCAATTACAGGCCAATCTCAAATCTACCTTTACTGTCAAAGACACTAGAAAAGGCAGTATCCTCACAACGATGCTCCTTCTTGGACAGAAATGGTATCTTTGAGTATTTTCAGTCAGGATTTAGACTGTTGCATAGAACTGAGACTGCTCTCATTAAAGTTACTTTTTTTTTTTTTAGTGTTACTGGATCTTAGAGCTGCTTTTGACACTATCGACCACAACATTGTTTTGAATAGACTCGAAAATGATGTTGGCCTTAGTAGAATTGCATTGGCATGGTTCAAATCACACTTGCACTTTAGTCTGTTGTTTTTTTTTGCTGCTCAGCACTGAAACAGAATAACTGCAGTTTTATAAACACAATAAACCGCAGTGCGCTTTTCTTTGAGCGCATGAAAGTTTTAAAGAAAAGTTTCTCTGCTGTCCTGCAAACGTGTTCTATTTTTTGCCGTTCTGGTATGGTCTGGTATTAAAGTATATTTCCATATGTCCACTGGAAGGAAGAGGCCAGTTTCACTCAAGAGCTCTTTGTGTGAACTTCCCTTAAGCGTTTATAGAACCTATCGATCTTAAAATGAGCATCAAATTTTTATCTTAAAATTGTCTTTGTTGTTTTCACTGCATATCTAAATTCTTCAAATACATAAGATGTTAAATTATTATTCTGCTTTAGCTTTCAGCTTTTAAGAGAACTCACAAATTGCTTAATTAAATTCACATTTTTCAGGAAGTGACACCACTAGACTCGGTGTTCCAGCAGAGCCCACCGCTGGACCGCAAACAATAACAGACCTGATGAATGTGGGGTAATTCAGGGCAGGAAGTGTGGTGATATCCAAACATCCCCTCTGCTACCGGAGAGATCAGAGGTCAGAGATAAACGTCATTTTATGAGCGTGCACGATAATATGCGCATTTGTCACGACCATTAACCTTCTGTGAAAAATTGAAAAGAAACAAAATGTTTAAAAAAGAAACAACTTAAATGTATTCAAGTCTGTCAAAGCTTCCAACCATTCAAAAGTTTGGGGTCGGTAAGAATTTTTCATGCTTTTGAAAGAAGTCTTTTATGCTCCCTAAGGCTGCACTTATTTGATCAAAAATATGGTAAAACAACAAAAATTGTTTTCCATTTTTAAGATATTTTACAAAAGTACTTTCCTGGGATGGCAACAAAAAAAAAAAATGCCACTAATTATATAATAATAATAATTATTTAAGCAAACAAAAAAGCTTTAGGGAGGAGAAAACACTTCCAATATCTTTTGCTGTAACATCAAAGGCTGTACAGCCAATAAATCCTTCAGCACAAACTCATCTGTTTGGTTTAAGCTAGCCAAATTACGCAGATGCCAACATGGCCAGGTTGACATGTCCTTAACACTAAAAACCATCAACAAAACTATGCGAGGTAAAAGGAAATACAACCTAGATTAAATGCGGTTTCACTTGCAACAAAGATAAAGAGTGTATCTTTTATGCAATGAACTACTCATTTTAAGTTTAAGAATATATAATTCATTAAAAATATAATATAAATAATTACTAATATATATATATATATATATATACAGCTCTGGAAAAAATGAAGAGACCACTGCAAAATTATCAGTTTCTCTGGGTTTACTATTTATGTGTTTGGGTAAAATTAACATTTTTGTTTTATTCTATAAACTACTGACATTTTTCCCAAATTCCAAATAAAAATATTGTAATTTAGAGCATTTATTTGCCAAATGCAACAACTGGTCAAAATAACAAAAAATATACAGTGGTCTCTTCATTTTTTCCTGAGCTGTATATATATATATATATTAGTAATTATTTATATTATATTTTTATAATATAAAATATTTTCATTAATATAATTATATTATATTATAATTATATTTTTAATGAAAATATATAATTCATTAAAAAATAATATAAATAATTACTAATATATATATATATATATATATATATATACAGCTCTGGAAAAAATGAAGAGACCACTGCAAAATTATCAGTTTCTCTGGGTTTACTATTTATGTGTTTGGGTAAAATTAACATTTTTGTTTTATTCTATAAACTACTGACATTTTTCCCAAATTCCAAATAAAAATATTGTAATTCAGAGCATTTATTTGCCAAATGCAACAACTGGTCAAAATAACAAAAAATATACAGTGGTCTCTTCATTTTTTCCAGAGCTGTATATATATATATTAGTAATTAGCAAAATTATCAGTTTCTCTGGGTTTACTATTTATGTGTTTGGGTAAAATTAACATTTTGTTTTATTCTATAAACTATATATATATATTAGTAATTATTTATATTATATTTTTATAATATAAAATATTTTCATTAATATAATTATATTATATTATAATTATATTTTTAATGAAAATATATAATTCATTAAAAAATAATATAAATAATTATATATATATATACACAGCTCTGGAAAAAATTAAGAGACCACTGCAAAATTATCAGTTTCTCTGGGTTTACTATTTATGTGTTTGGGTAAAATTAACATTTTTGTTTTATTCTATAAACTACTGACATTTTTCCCAAATTCCAAATAAAAATATTGTAATTTAGAGCATTTATTTGCCAAATGCAACAACTGGTCAAAATAACAAAAAATATACAGTGGTCTCTTCATTTTTTCCAGAGCTGTATATATATATATTAGTAATTATTTATATTATATTTTTATAATATAAAATATTTTCATTAATATAATTATATTATAATTATATTTTTAATGAAAATATATAATTCATTAAAAAATAATATAAATAATTACTAATATATATATATATATATATATACAGCTCTGGAAAAAATGAAGAGACCACTGCAAAATTATCAGTTTCTCTGGGTTTACTATTTATGTGTTTGGGTAAAATTAACATTTTTGTTTTATTCTATAAACTACTGATATTTTTCCCAAATTCCAAATAAAAATATTGTAATTCAGAGCATTTATTTGCCAAATGCAACAACTGGTCAAAATAACAAAAAATATACAGTGGTCTCTTCATTTTTTCCAGAGCTGTATATATATATATTAGTAATTATTTATATTATATTTTTATAATATAAAATAATTTCATTAATATAATTATATTATATTATAATTATATTTTTAATGAAAATATATAATTCATTAAAAATATTATATAAATAATTAGTAATATATATAATATATTGTTCATGTTTTGTCAAATTACAGCTTGGAAAACCTTGGAAAATGACATCAATTAAGTCTAACTTTTTTGAGCTGTATGTACATGAATTCACCATGGTTGGGAAAGTCCTCCGGGATAAAGGCACAGGTTAGAAGGCTACAAAAACTTTTCAAAGGCTTAAGCTATCTCTCTGAGCACTGTTCAGAGCATCATTAAGAAGTGGAAAGTGCACGGCATCACCAACACATTGCCAAACTGGTTGACCAAGCCAGGAGGAAATGGATCAGAGAAGCTACCAAGAGGCTAAAAGCAACTATGAAGGACTTACAAGGAGTTATGGCTGGGACTGGTCTGTGCATGTGACAACTATTTCACAAGCTTTACACAAAGCTGAACCGTATGGCAAGAAAGAATCCTTTATAAATCGATACATTTCAGTGTGCGATTTTATAGATTTTTATTTTTTTTACTTTTGTAAACCAGGTGGGAAGCACTGGTCTGCCTGAAGCAAGAGTTTAGTTTTGAGACGTCAGATTTAGAACGCTTCAATATTCCACACGGATTGCATATCTGATCTTACTGAGCATGTTGAGCAGGCTGCTCTTCCCCGCGTTGGTGCTTCCAGCGATGACCACCTGAACGCCGCTGCGCAGACGCTCTCCTCTCCGCTGATCTGAAAGGTGATTTTCCATATCTCTCTGCAGCTGCCGAACACCTGCATCCACTGCAGAAAACGAAACTCTCAATGCATCAGGGTTGAAACACAACATCCAAACATCTCTCACTTTAAATTTTAAACATCTTTATCAAATTGATGACTGAAATTAGGGCTTTAACTTTAAGGGACATGGACACATCATTTGTACTGAACATGAACACATTTTTCATGACCTCTATTAATGGCTTTACAGCCCATCCGATACTCTCAGAGGAAGGAGATTGTCTGTGACAGGCTTGTTCCTTGACGCACAATGAAATCCCTCAATTCTCCAGAGAAACGGTCTATAGTGGAAATTTAACACCTAAACATCTGTGAAATGTTGGAGAAATGATAGCGGGGGCATTAACTGTACACGCAGTATTCTTAAGACACTACGACCATGTCTGTATATGGCATCTCAAAGCGACATTCAATGGTTTCGATCCCGTCTCTCAACAGCTGCTGTGGTTTCTCTGAGGTCAATACGAACAGGAAAGTCTCACAAAACATTCTGCAAACATACCATCATTTAAGATTCCATCCTCTATGAGTTCATCCTCACCGAAGTCGATGAATGCCTCTACGTGCGCCAAGCACTACATCGAAAACACGCACACAAACAACAACTTAGTCATGAGTCCACAGAATGTAGTTTAGATAAGGATTCAATGAACTAGCTGGATATATAACAAATAAATGCTGTTCTTTTGAAGAGTCTATTCCTCAAAAAAATATCACATTTACATTTACATAAAAACATTAAGCAGCATATACTGTTTTCAACATATATAATAAGATGAAATGTTTCTTTAAGGGTTATTTCATGCAAAAACGAAAATTCTTTCACATGCATTCATCAACTCGATGCGAGTTGTGGTAAACGTAAAAAAAATGTCCATTAATGTGTTCTCTGTATAAAACCGTTGTCTAGTATTATTTAGAAAAGGGTATTCTATTAAAATACGTTTTACACACAGGGTTGGGGAGTAACTTAGTTACGTGTTTAAAATACAAAATTTGAGTCACTGTATTTCATTTTAAATGGGTGGTAATCAGATTACAGTTCCATCTGAAAAGTTACTTTGAGTTTTAATGTCATTTAAACAGCGATGTAAACATTACTGGATGATCCACGACTGGTTTCATGTTTTGAATCCCTTGTGATTGTAAAAAAAATGGTAAACTTGCAACTTTTAATCTCACAATTCGAGTTTTTTCCTGGCAATTGCGAGCTCGAATCTCACAATTCTGAATTTTTGTTTCAAAAATCCAAGATTTAAAATCACAACCGCGTTTTATAAAGTCAGAATTACATGATAAAAACTTGCAATACTGACTTTTTTTCTTGCAATTGCGAGTTTATATCTCAACTTCTTTGCTTGCAATTCACTTTTCTTATACATCTCATAATTCTGACTTTTCTCAGCATTGCAAGTTTATATCTCATAATTTTGATTTTCTAACTTTATGACAATTGCAACTTTATATCATGCAATTAAAGAGGTAAAAACTCACAATTACCTTATTTTTGTCTGTTACATAATTATTAGTATTCCAAAGTATTCTAAAGTATTTAGATGAAGTGACTAAACTTGAGTAATGTAACGAAATACGTTACAAATGACTTTTTAAAGCATGCATTTTGTAATCTGTAGTGAAATACATTTTTAGAGTAACCCACCCAGCCCTGATTACACACATGAAATTCTTACACAAATCTCTCTTCCCCCTTCAATAAATATGAATGAGTGAGTCCAGTTCGGCATCTCGTACATACAACCCGTTTTCAAAATAATAACAAAATAACTCCTTGATTTAAAACTGGATTCACCTCATATAAGTTGTTATTTACACATTTCATGTTATATCATAACTTCACTATGTTTTGGATTTTTGAAAATCAAACTAAACTTTGTTTAGAATTTTTTTTTTTTTTTTTAAATAAACTGCTTGAATTTAAGTGCTTCTGACTCTTTTTCAAGGAGTCTTCACACAAACCATCAGACAACATCACACTGGGGTCCTGAGAGCTCTGACGGCTTGGCGCACACCCTGCTCAGGATGTCCTGTCTCCTGCTCTCTGCTCCTCACCGACTCGAGCAATCAGCACGCTCTTACACACAAACAATAGATGGACACCATCCGTGACAGAGTGACATTCATTGCCCAATCTAGCTGTAAATTCTGGAATTATTCAATAGACCTAAATCAAAAAAGAATAACCTCTCAAATAAACACTTACAACAAGTGTTCAAGTGTCGTCTAAATCATCTTCAACACTCAATCTGCCACTGTTCCTCACACTAAAAGGAAACCAGGACTTCCTATAAATAAATAGCATGCATATAGTTTTGAACTTGTTTAATGATAGGCTCTCCAATCTATTGATCAAACAAATATGAGGCGAGGAATGAGAAATCTGGGTGCTTTGTTCCTCACAGATTCCATACTCAGTGAACGTTTTCTCACTGTTTGTTAGCATGGTTGCTTCAGGGTCCATCTCAAGCGTGCCGCACACACCCTGAAAAGTGATCGCTCCCTGGTGGTGGGCTGCTGCATAGGTCATAAACCCCACCATCTGCATGTAATTGAACGGGATGCGAGCCAAACTTTAAAAAAAAATCCAATTACACTTCAAATCATTTTTTTTTTTTTTACAAAGATGGTTTGTGTAATTGCAGGCAGTAGCTCTTATTATGAAATTCTGCCATTAATTACTCACCATCATATTGTTCCACAAATGCATGACCTTCGTTGGAACACAAATTAAATTTTTTTTAATGAAATCCAAGAGATATCGGACTCCTCCATACACAGCAATTTAACCACCACTTTCAAGGCCAAAAAAGGTACTAAAGACATCATTAAAATAATCCATGTGACTACAGGGTTCAATGTAAGTCAATGGGAGTTTTTTTAATTCGTTTTAGGTGAAAATCGTACACTATTGTTCAAATGATTGAACATTGAAATTGATCCAAATTACAGTATAAACACTAATATTGTAAAATTTAAAATAGCTGTTTTAATACATTTTTAAAATGTAATTTATTCCAGGGATGAATTTGCAGCATCATTAACTCCAGTCTTCAGTCACATGATCCTTCAGAAATCATCCTAATATGCTGATTTGCTGCTCAAGAAACATTTATTATTATCATCAAATGTTGAAAAAAGCTTCATTTTTTGGTGGAAACCATAATGCATTTTTTCAGGATTGTTTTATAAAGAACAGCATTTCTTTTGATCGGTTTAATACCAATAAAAAAAAAAAAAAAACTTTTGAACCCAACACTGATTACCTCAAACAAGGTGCAATTTTGGCCCATGACATAAAATATGCGAACATAAAAAGAAAAGTTACACCCTGATCAATCTTTTACTAACTCGTTTAAGCCGAACGCTCCAGTCTTGGTAAATGCGGCCCAGGTCTCCCGCCATTTGTCGGAGCGCCTGTCGTCTCTGTGCTTCCGTCTCTGCATGGATCAGGTCACCTAGGCCCTCTACTTCTGTAAGGTCCAACTTTCCGGCACAGAACGCCCGTCGGGTAAACTCGCCCGCCTCTGCCGGCCGCAGCCCCGGCAAACTCCCTGAAACACATCCAATGAGACATCCTTTAAATAATACGAACTTTAGAATGCCGCTTCTTTCACAGCACCATTTAAAATTACATTTCATAGTATCTTCAAATAAAGGCTACGAGTTGATAAAGCACTATTTTGCATGAAATGGGAATTTTATGAGTAAATACATCAAGGAATAAAAAGCTTGATTTTTTAGCACAAAACAGATGCTGCCATCTAGTGTTACAATGGGGAATCAACAACTAGCTGTCTTCTGATTGTACATAATACATCCTGATAGTAAAAAAAAAAAAAAAAATTAATATGAGGTTTATAGACAAATTCAGTAATGGTTAGACAATAATGGTTGATCTCTCTTCCACATACCAAGCGCCTGTAAGACTCCACTGATGACAGCAGGACCGCCGTGAATGTGAAACTCTGCACTGTCCTCTCCTGTGAAACTACCAGGACCTGAAAGGACACTTTTATTTAGCAATGATGCATTAAATTAGCCAAAAGTGGCAGTAAAGACATTTATAATGTTGAAAAAAAAAATTCTATTTTAATTAACTGGTGTGCTTTTGACACTGAAGACTGCAGTAATGAAGCTGAAAATTCAACGTTGCATAACAGGAATTATTACATTTTAAAATATATTAAAATAGAAAACCAAATTGTGAACAGAATTTCACAATATTATTGTTTATGGTTTTTTTGATCAAATAAACCTCAAACATTTGAACTGTCGCATATATTTCATATATAGTTCTCAAAATTATATATATATATATATATATATATATATATATTATAGGATAAATATGTATAAAAATACATTTTTATGAAACTTTATATATTTATATAAAAGAATTATATTTTATAGGCTCTTTCTCTCTCTCTCTCTCTCTATATATATATATATATATTATTGGATAAATATGTATAAAAAATACATTTTTATGAAAGTTTATATATTTATATAAAATAATTATATTTTATAGGCTCTCTCTCTCTCTCTCTCTATATATATATATATATATATATAATAGGATAAATATGTATGAAAAATATATTTTTATGAAAGTTTATATATTTATATAAAATAATTATATTTTATAGGCTCTCTCTCTCTCTCTCTCTCTCTCTATATATATATATATTATTGGATAAATATGTATAAAAAATACATTTTTATGAAAGTTTATATATTTATATAAAATAATTATATTTTATAGGCTCTCTCTCTCTCTCTCTCTCTATATATATATATATATATATAATAGGATAAATATGTATGAAAAATATATTTTTATGAAAGTTTATATATTTATATAAAATAATTATATTTTATAGGCTCTCTCTCTCTCTTTCTCTCTCTCTCTCTCTATATATATATATATATATATATATATACATACACACATTCACTGAAACTTCTTCAACAACATTACAACATTTATCACATATTCTCCTGTCCTGGGAAGTTATAAAGTCTTAGTGGGCACCTTAAATGAAATTCTGGAAAATTCAAACATTTCAAAAACACTCTTTAAAAAAGGAAAAGTAATTTAAAGTTACACACTGAAAGGTTTAAAGCTAATAAAGGTAATCCTTTAAGACCTGAATGACTTTTGTTGTCTTTTTCTTTACAGTAATCCTAAGATGCCAATGTTCTATACGTTGTTATTTAACTACATTTCCCATGATGCACGTTGTTACATGTGTTTCCGGAAATATTCCGGTGTTACACATGTGAGTAAATGAAGCGGTCACGTTAAGTGTGTGTTATAATCTGCTAAAAATATAGAATACCCCACACAGCAGACCGAAAAACAGGCTAATCTGTGTTTAAAACGTCAGACCTGGAAACCACAGGACCAGGCCTCGGTCCAGCAGCTCGTGGGTCCGCGGGTGACTGATGCTGCGGAGGCTGGCGGTGCGAGCTGCGGGGACGCCTCGGGTCAGACTGCGGACAGCGTGTGCTGATGCCGGACCACTGACCCGAACCACCGCCACCCCACACCTGCCCTGACCCGACGACAAGGCGAAGATAGTGTCATCCTCCGGCCCGAGCCTTCTGACTGAAAGAGATCTGCCAAAAACAAACCAGTCATGTTTACTGTGCCTTAAAGAAACCTTTATGACAGCGGCACTTCTTCTCCAACTACTAAAGAAGTGCATGATAATGAACTGTATCCGCCTGGATCATTGTTTACCACTTATAATAACACTGATGTCGCTCTACGTGAGACTTTAGTTGTTGATCACGTTAAAGGCCAATTTCATTGGTCCGCGTCGATATACGTGAGAGCAAAGATGCTTGTCATTCGCCAGCTTCTCTGTCAATCAAATAAAAGTCCCTCCCCTTGTGCGCCTACTAGTCTGTCCGTGTGACACTAAATTCCGTGTAATTCCAGTATAGTCTGAGCAATCTACTTGAGTGTGACATATTATAATTAATCTAAAATTATATTTACCAACATGCTTGTTGATTTTTTTTTAGCTAAAAAAATAGTTCACTCATGAATGGTTCACTTTTATGGTGATGCTGCCATTCTGTGTAAAACCAGGGACTTAAAAATGAGTGATTTATTCCATGCAACAATTTCTATTTTTTATATGTGAAGTTTTAAGATTGTATTAGTTGAGAGTCTGCATGAAATATTTGTATACTTTAAAATAAATGTGTCACAGAACGATTTAAATGAAAAAAAACGCTTTATGTTTTTGTATTCTATACACTTGATTATCATTATATCACAATAGCATCTTTTTCATCCCAATGCAGAGTACATTATTTTATACAATCTGATTCAACTGTGGTAATAAGATCATTTGAAAATGGTGGGAAGTTTACAGATATTTGCATGTAATATCTTACATTATAAAAAGGTTTAAATGCAGAACTAAATCTGGTCAATATGAATCACAATTATATCTTTGGACAATATATCCATCTTGAGTCTGGAGAAACCGATATATGCCTTTTGCCCTTTTGTTCAGTGAGAGGTAAAATGGATCACCTTAGTTAAGCCACACTGAAATATTCAGCTTGGGAGATATTTTTGCATTAATTAATAAATAATACCCTACTTCATCTTTTCGGACAGGCTGCGTCTCATTTTAGTCCCACAGAAATACAGAGGGAGAAATATAACCAATCATTGTTATGAACTTTCATGTGAGGATTTAGTTATCAAGGATGGAATTAAGAGCGGTTTTACTGTAAATAATGATTAGATGCATAAACTTAAATTTAGGAAGTTGACATGCTAAAACGGCATTTTCAATTATTTTATAATCAATATGAATGCATTTTAATGCGCTAATATTAATGTAATATTTGTACAAAATTGCACTTGGACTATTTAAAACTGAAATATGCTGCCATAAACATTCATATAAACTTAGTTGTTCATTTACACAATGTACTACATTTTTAATATTATTATTATTATTATTATTATTATTAATAATAATAATAATAATAATAATAATATGATTTGCTCTCAATAACTTACTAAAATAACTAATGCAGTTCCAGTTGAAAAAAAATGGTCTCGAAACAATTTCCACTCAAAAATTGCGACTAAATTTCAGTGAAATGTGAAATTTTGAATTAGAAAGACTGAAATAGCCTCATATTTTCTTCATCTTTTACGGTATTTCATCCAGTATTTCATCTTTTACAGTATTTAATACAGTATTTCATCTTTTACAGTATTTAATACAGTATTTCAGCCTTTACCGTATTTCATACAGTATTTCAGCCTTTACCGTATTTCATCCAGTATTTCATATTTTACCGTATTTAATCCAGTATTTGATCTTTTGCAGTATTTCATCTTTTACCGTATTTCATCCAGTATTTCATATTTTACCGTATTTCATCCAGTATTTCAGTATTTAATCCAGTATTTCATCTTTTACCGTATTTCATCAAGTATTTAATCTTTTGCAGTATTTCATCCAGTATTTAATCTTTTACAGTATTTAATACAGTATTTCATCTTTTACAGTATTTAATACAGTATTTCAGCCTTTACCGTATTTCATACAGTATTTCATATTTTACCGTATTTAATCCAGTATTTGATCTTTTGCAGTATTTCATCTTTTGCAGTATTTCATCTTTTACCGTATTTCATCCAGTATTTCATATTTTACCGTATTTCATCCAGTATTTCAGTATTTAATCCAGTATTTCATCTTTTACCGTATTTCATCAAGTATTTCATATTTTACCGTATTTCATCCAGTATTTAATCTTTTACAGTATTTAATCCAGTATTTCATCTTTTGCAGTATTTCATCCAGTATTTAATCTTTTACCGTATTTCATCCAGTATTTCAGTATTTCATCTTTTACCGTATTTAATCCAGTATTTCATCTTTTACCGTATTTCATCAAGTATTTCATCTTTTACAATATTTCATCCAGTATTTCATCTTTTACCGTATTTCATCCAGTATTTCATCAAGTATTTCATCTTTTACAGTATTTCATCAAGTATTTCATCTTTTACAGTATTTCATCTTTTACCGTATTTCATCCAGTATTTCATCTTTTGCAGTATTTCATCCAGTATTTCATCAAGTATTTCATCTTTTACAGTATTTCATCCAGTATTTCATCTTTTACAGTATTTCATCCAGTATTTCATCTTTTACCGTATTTCAGTATTTCATCCAGTATTTCATCTTTTGCAGTATTTCATCCAGTATTTCATCAAGTATTTCATCTTTTACAGTACTTCATCCAGTATTTCATCTTTTGCAGTATTTCATCCAGTATTTCATCATTTACCGTATTTCAGTATTTCATCCAGTATTTCATCTTTTACCGTATTTCATCCAGTATTTCATCTTTTACTGTATTTCATCCAGTATTTCAGTATTTCATCCAGTATTTCATCTTTTACCGTATTTCATCTTTTACAGTTAAGTCTTTGGAGAGAAAAAAAAAATGAGGGTAAATGTAAAACATGATAACATATTGCATAGCAAACAAGTCAGCCAATTTCTTTAAAACCCTTCAGCCCAAAAGAATGACAGAGTTTTGACATTCTAAATGCTGAGGTTTGATTTCTAGTCCAAATCAATACTCTCATGCTGAGGTCAGCCAGCTAATGCATGCCTCATGAGAAGCTGGCAGCGCGAGTAGCCTGTCTCTGAGAGTATTTGAAAGCACAGCCAGACAGAAAGAGGCGGTGTATATCTTCTCCTCTTCTTTGTCCCTCCTCTCCTCCACCATAGTACCTACTCCTCACGCCGCAGTCAGTCTCTCCACGCATCCCGCTGCAAACAGGATGACTCACAACAACCTTCACTTCACCCTCACCTTCATTTAACCCTGCCAGTGTGTATCCACACACACTGCGCCCCATTTCTACATCATTTCCCCGCTGAAACAGCAGCGGCATGATGCCCGACACGGCGACGGCCGCTGCTGCATCATCGGCGAGCATCAGCAGCAGCAGCAGCAGCGACAGCGAGAGCTCGCGGCACAGACACCGAGCGCAGGGAGACGCGGAGCGGCAAGAGCAGCAGCAGCACAGCGCTGCCACTCAGTCCACATCAGCGGGCGTTTTGGGTGAGTATGGAAGGGACAGGTGGAGGAAAGCTGGCATGAGGCGCACAATAAACAATGCGGCGCTTTGTTATGCTGTCCCGATACATGCAACTGTGATGTACGTGTGGCCTATAGAAGGTCATGCGGCAGCATCACTTTAAAAGCTTTCGTCAACATAATATATGTGCCATGCGCTCGATTAGTCCATTTTTTGCATGCATTTGGGCAGGTTCAAGTTGTCTGTGGCTGAAAGCGTTTTCTGTTTGGGGGTTTGTTGATGCTTGGACGGCCTAATGTGAACCACTATGGTGCTCGAATCTCAACGCATTTCAGAGAGTGCTGATGTTTGTTTTATAACTCTCAGTCCGCGCTAAAATTATTATCCGTGTTTGTTGAATGCGCGCAAATGATGTAGAGCGGTATATTCTCACAATTAGTTTTAATAATAAATAACCATAACGTATGTAATCTTTCAAACATTTTCTCATTAAAATAGGCGTGCTTTTTCAAGTTTCCAGCGTAAAAAAAATAAAGAACGCTATAATTAGAAAGCTGACTCAGTATTGGCTGACGCTGTGCACGTGAGCAGCGCGACGCATGCGTGTGTTGCTGACGCAGGAAGATGGTTCGGACAGAACCATCATACACGCTGAGCTGTAAGTACAACGTAAACGGTGTAGGAGGACGACAGGGAAGAGAAAAAAAAATGTTGAATAAAGTCGTTATTTTTGTTTTGTCTTAAGGTTATGCTACTGTTGTCACTTGGACGATTTTTTAACGATTTTTTTTACTAACTTTCTGGGCATTGAAAGTGATTGAATTGCTGTCTAAGGAGATGTCGGAGATAAGGCTGGACTATATGACCTAAAATTGAACATTTTACCTCAGTTGATACCCTGGTTTACTTTAAATGAGTGAATTTGTGTGTGTTTTATTTTTTGTTTTTTTGCCCTTATAGGTTACTGACAAGGTTTATACTCTAAATATGCTTGACTATTAAAGATGGGATATTTTTTTCCTAATGAAAGAGTGCACCGATAATAAACGCTCACTTTCAGCAGTTATTTTATCTGTGGTTCGTGACATTTCTTACATTTCTGCTCGTTGTAAATCAGATACAGATAAATTAGCACAGTACCGGTGCATTTGCTTGAATGCATTTATGTGAGAGCATTTGCTTTTGTGAATTAGTCGTACCGTCTCTCTATTAAATGTGAAGCTGTGGTGTTGTGAATAGTAACTTCAAAAGTAGAAAAATATAACTTTTGAGTTTCTAAGGTATTTCAGTGACAAATCACAGGACAGCATTGACAACATTGTTTTTAAGTATTAACAGGATTAAAAAACTTTGAAATGATGTCAGTCAGAGGTTCTGAATTTCGCTTTCGATTAATCGCCCTAGTCAAAGAGCTCTCGGATTTCATAAAAAAGATCTTAATTTTTGTTCCGAAGATGAATGAAGGTCTTAGGAGTTTGGAATGACATAAGGGTGAATAAATATAAACCCTTTAACCCGTGAGTTTAACAAGGCGACGGTCGTTTAGAATGTTTCACTTTATTGTTTCCATGGTGACGCATCATTGCTTGTCACGTGACACTGATGATCTGCTTTTACTTCATTTTTCCTTTTTTATTCAAAATATTCACTAATTTGTTTGCATGAAGTGCATGATATTCCGATTGTCAAATATGTGCAAGTGGATGTGTTTTGCTGTATAAATGATGTTTTATTAACAAAGTTCGGGAGGAGCAGCTGCAGATAATTAACCTTGTTAGCACAAGTGGAGAGCATTCAGTTAATCTACACAATTAATGACAAGAGGTATAAATACAGCAGACTTATCCCTGTTCATTCTGAGAGTTTACCAGCATCCCATCTCCTCACTTCTAGTTCGATCTATTTTTATAGATCTTGTATAGATCTCTGGGTCCCTCCCCTCGGACAGCACGCCAAATACTCATTACTTTCACTCTCTTTAATAATAAGTACATGTGAACTCGTGAAACACCTTTTATAACGATCCCATTTTCAGTTCCTGTTGGCGTGGGAATCGAACCTGCAACCTTCAGGTTACAAGCCCGACTCCCTCACCACTAGGCCACGACTAATTTACAACACGTGAATTCATCCACTTCTGCCGAAACACATGCCGGTGAACTGAGAGAAGAATAGAGTAAACTTTTAAGTTACTCACACAATGTGTATCTGATATGAATAAAACGTCGTCTAATTATTATGGAAAGGATTGTTATTGCCGCTTCCATCGATCAGTGTGTATTTTACAAACTCTAAATGTATTGTTTTGTTAGTATTTATGTGCATGTAAATGTCTGGAATGTAAAATAAACTGTATGTGGTTGAAAACACTGCATATTTGTGATATAGGGGTAGTCGTGGCCTAATGGTGAGGGAGTCGGGCTTGTAATCTGAAGGTTGCAGGTTCGATTCCCATGCAGGAATTGAAGGTGGGGATTGTGAATGAACAGCACTCTCTCCACCTTCGATACCATGACTAAAGTGTCCTTGAGCAAGACACCTAACCCCTAATTGCTCCCCTTGTAAGTCGCTTTGGATAAAAGCGTCTGCTAAATGATGAAAAATGAAATGAAAATATATCGCGTGGAAGAACGACTGAATTTGATCACATGACCCACTGAGCGTTCTAATCACACCAGTGTGATCGTACGCGTTAAGCTCAAAATATGGGACTGGCGTTTGTATTCTATTGCTTTGTGAAAAAGTTAGTTATTATGAATGTTACTAGTGATGAAGATAAAGAGAGAGTCTCATTAATGCATTCAAGTTTTTAAATCGATGTCTCAGTCTCAGTGTTTTCTCTCTTCACGAATGGCAGCAAAAAGTATGTTCAGAATGTATGTTCAGAAATCAAACACCAGGAGCGCATGAGCAATTTCTCTTGCATGCAGAGCTTGATGCTTTGGCTTCTTTTGGAAGCTTGCTTGCTCATTTGTTCAGTAGCTTTTTCTGCAGGTTACATTGTTAAAGCAGTAGGCGATGACGTAGTGTGTTTTTGTGTATGGGTGAGTCATTGAATCATTCACCAATATGTTCAAGAGGATTCGACTGAACTGGAACTGAAGCATCATTACTAGGTCACTATTATAGGTACTTGGTACCTTAGGGGTTTTTTTTTTTAGGAGAAGCACAGTTGATTCTGCTTTTGCTTCGTTTGGATCTGTTACGCCCTTCAAGTGGAGTTGGATATATCTGAACTCCATATGATAGCTCCATATAACTGAACCATTATGACTCACACGATGTCTTTGCCTCAGTTGTTATTTCATAAACTAAACGAAAGGCCAGCAATTTGATGACTGTTTTAGTGACTGGTTCTGGTATCTGTTTTATTCTAATAAATAAACACTAAATAGATTCCAGAGCCAATAATTAGAGAAATCGACCCCAAATCTCTTTCAGTGGTAAAACGGTTTTTAAAGCTCACATTGTTTAGTGACTAAAGAGGTTCTATTTTTGTGACATTTCAAGACTGTTACATTATTATTATTTTTGAAGCTGAAGAATACCAAACTTAGGCTCAGGTTATTGTTTTTGTGGCAAATCTGTTTTGAGATGACTTGTTTCCTCACAGTGGGACTGTAAGTTTACAGCTGTCTTTAACTGCTAATGATCTCATGTTTCAACTTCAGTGTTTCCAGATGACAGGCCTTTACATTTCGAGATGAGTCTCAGGACTCGAGATGAGATTTCGCTCATAATAACAGCTGTTGTTATAGCTATGGAAGTGTGTTCCTCCTCACATTGATGAACAAATACAATATTCCTTCGAAGATGTGTAACACGGATCACATGAGGCTGAATTTCGCTCATTTATTAATATTATGTCATAAAGGACTGAGTGTTGTTTAGCATTCGGAAATACAGTGCAGAAATATTTGAAGTTGTCCCTCACAGGAGATGGGGGAAAAAACACACTGCATGGCAAAAAGCTGTGTGTGTGTTACAGATGGAAGTCATTTATAATGTTTCAAAAGAATTCTAATTCAAATAAATGCGATTCTTCAAATAATCCTGAAAAAAACCCCACCATGGTTTCCACAAAAAAAAAAAAAAAAAAAAAAAAAAAAAAAAAAATATATAATATATATATATATATAAAATATATTTATAATAATAGGAAAAGTGTCACTAAATCATATAGAAAACGATTATTTAAAAAGTAATAAGATTTCATAGTATTACTTTGTTTATTTTTGATCAAATAAATGCTATTCTTCAAATAATCCTGAAAAAACCCCATCATGGTTTCCACCAAAAAAAAAAAAAAAAAAAAAAAAAAAAAATATTATATATATATATATATATATATATATATATATATATATATATATATATATATATATATATATATATATATATATATATATATTTATAATAATAGGAAAAGTGTCACTAAATCATATAGAAAATGATTATTTAAAAAGCAATAAGATTTCATAGTATTACTTTGTTTATTTTTGATCAAATAAATGCAGCCTTGGAGAACAGAAGAGGCTACTTTAAGAGGCTAAAAAAATCTTTATTAAAAACATCTTAGTGACCCCATACCGTATAAACACATAAATATATAACTGACACCATAGGTCACATGACAGTGACAACATGGATGTAGTATGAATGAAATACACGTTCACACTAGAGCTGCATGATTTTTTTGTTATTGTCGTTTAAAAAAGAGATCCAATTCTCCCATGATTCTGAATAAACAACTAAACAAAATGTATTTACTATTTAAAAGATATTTAATTAATTTGAATGATTATTTTTTTAATCGTATTGCATGAATGATTCAACGACTCATCCATAAAGACTTAACTTGATTCTTGATTTCATTTTTTAACAGTCACTTATCACCACCTACTGGTCTAACAATGTAATTGATACAATTGTTAGATGAATCGCCAACAGATGACTTAGGCTACTGTAAGTATTCTGCATTTACTATCCAAAATGTGATTTTGGATGCAGTGATAATCCTTAAAATGACTGAATGTTGCCATGCAACTCAAATAACAATATGGTGAAGACATTAAACATTCTAATATCGGAACCACTTTTTGGTGGAATGTAAAATAGCAAAAATGTGTTTAATATCGGTGAAAGACTGAATGAATTTCTTGCATATTTTCATCTTTACGTATACTAAAGACCTGACTCTCACACACACTCGATGGTACTGCTTATTAAAGTCTATAAATCAAGTACGGTGGGAAGCGCCAAAGCTTGTATTGAAATTCCAGCCCATTCGGTCATTCATAATTTCTCCTTTCCTTCACAATGCCCTATTCATTTGAGTGGATAACTATCTGCTTCACAGGCATTGCTTTAGGGAGGGACTAAGTGTATATTCTCAGTTGCACATGAAACATTGTAAATTTGTTCCTCTGATTGTGATGTTTAACATCCCCTCAGTCTTTTCAGAATGTGCTTTTAACAAATACTTTTTGCTTCCTCTTGTAGTTACTGTCCGCCTAAGTCTGGCTCCATCCCTGACTATGCAGTAAATTCTTCTTCTGTTCAAGTGATTTAGTAATTACCAGATTTTTTGGCTCATCAGCAGTATGAATTATTGCTGTTTTGCAGTACTTTCGTTTTTATTTTGCAATAATAGTTTGTAGCACTCCATAAGGTCTGTCCTCCATGACCTCTATGATAGGAGAAGTGCACTTACAGTGATAAATCACTGCAGTATTTGAAAAGACAGACAGAATTTTACTTTGGTTGTGTAGTTTTGTGATGTACCTCCACACATTTCATTGCTTATTATTCTCTCTGCACGTCATGTTTCTCGCTGATGTGTTGCATTATCACAGGTATCTCGCATGGTATCACACCTGCATTAGGCTTTACACACTGGGTAAAAATAAAGCTGAGAGAGTTCTAGGAAACGCTGACAGATCACAGGAGTCTACTAGTTAAGCTCGATCGTGTTAGGCTTTGTAAAACCTTCCCCTTTAACCTTTTTGCTACACTGCCTTACTTCAGGCAACTAATGCCATCTGTTCTGACTTTGTTTGAGTGTAGAGGGAAAGCTTTTACTAAATATAAAATGTTTGATTGTCCTTTTGCTAGCTTGCTTGCAGGGCTGGGTGGGTCACTTTTATAATGCATTTCACTACAGATTACTAAATGCATGCTTTAAAAAGTCATTTGTAACGTATTTCGTTGCATTACTCAAGTTTAGTCACTTCATCTAAATACTTTAGAATACTTTGGAATACTAATAAGTGTGAAACAAACACAAAAAAGGTCATTGTGAGTTATCATCTCACAATTCTGACTTTTTCCCTCAGAATTGAGTGATATAAAGTTGCAATTGCGAGTTATAAAGTCAGAATTATGAGATATAAACTCACAATATTGAGAAAAGTCAGAAGTGACTTTTGTTGTTGAACAGTAACCATTTTCGTTGTGTGCTCACGGCTACACCGTCTTCGCCTTCAGGATCGTGACCTGTTCACACTTGTATCTGATATTGGCCACATTTTAAAATGTGATCTGAGCAGTGGATCAGAATTGAGCTCTAAGGCTTCCAGTGTGAGCGTAGCCAATGTTTTTATTTACAAAAAATTATTTAAATCCTTCACATTACATAAAAGCTTTATGTTAGCCATCAAGTGCAAATATTTAGGCTTTAGTGTTAGCAGTGATTTATAATAACCTTATTTTCCTTGCAGATTATTAAGTAAGGTTGTGTTGGATTTATGTAGACTGTGTCCCACTTTCTGAAGGTCGTGCATCAGTGAGCATGAAGCCACTGTGAGCAGCTGAACATTTATAGAGCGACCACTGCCAAAAACACAACACAACTGACCAGAACCTTTTTATTCGCCTATAATGCCTTTGAATCTTTCCTAATTCTGACCTAATTGGATGAATTCGATTTTTTTTTTAACTAAAAACAATAAAAAAAAGAATTCAACTGATAGGAACGATAAATTACAAATGAGATCTCTTGTGTTGTAACATTGACAAAAAGAATTTGCAAAAAATATTAACTGTTCCTGTCTGACATCTATATATATATATATATATAAAATGAGAAAAAGTATCATAATAATATAAATTATATATATCTTAATTTCTAATAATTAATATCTTAATTTCTCATTCTCTGAGCTTAAATACGTTCATTTAAATACGTAGTGCTGCAACGACGCGTCGACGTCATCGATTACGTCGACTATGAAAATACGTCAACGTGCGTGAAATGCGTCGTCGCGTCACACAGTTTACATTCATCTGGCCTAACGGCTGTTTCTGCTCGAGGGAACGGAGAAAGTTCCATTCAATCACAAAAACCCAGACCACGATTATCAAAAGTATGGGAATACTTTAAACAGAGGCCGAATAAAACGGTCCTTTGTTCCCTTTGCAGAACCGAAGTCGCGGACCACCTGTGGAACAGGATCTCAGCCAAAAAATTTGCGCGCGCAAAATCACATTTTGAGCGCGCGAAAGGGCATTTCGCGCGCGCGCGAGCTGAGTTGAGGGGAAAATCTTCGTCTCACAAATAAGAAAATATTTCGAGCGAACGAAAATCAGTTTTGCATTTCAAACAAGTTTATTTGCTCGAAATATTTTCTTATCCAAATTTTGGATGCGCGCGGACGTTCACTTTCGCATGTGCGAGGTGTCAGTTGCTCGCGCTCCTAATTCCCGCCTTGCGCGCTCGCGAAGACTGCATTACAGACAGCGCGAGAGGAAAAACACGGTTCAGGAGACGTTTGTTCAATGGCTTGAACACTATCAAAGTTCCTTAAAGACTGTAGAGAAAGTCTTTGACACTCTTCATGTTAAAGTTCAAATGTCTTCCACACATAAGTGGCTTATTTTTAATCAAAATCAAATCGTATTATTACATAATGGCGTGTCCCAGTGTTTCTACACCTCAATGAACTGCTAAATAAGTTCTAACTTATGTAAAATTTTTTTTAAAAAAATCACTAGGTTAATAAAAAAAGGTAATAAAAATAATCGTTAGATTAGTCGACTAAATCGAAAAAATAATCGTTAGTTGCAGCTCTAGTTCATTCAAAAAAAAACATTTTAAAAATATTTTAAAAAATCTTCACCAAGATTACGGAGAGCTCAAACCCCAGTGGCTCACGCGGAGCAGAGTCTCTGCTCTCTGAGGTCATTGTTCATATTCAGACACTGTCAGGGCTTCAGCACTCCAGCGCTCAGTTATGCCTCCTCTTCTCATGTTTCGAGGGGACTGAGAGTGACATTTAAACTTGGCACTGTGAGACGGAGCTTGGAGTGAGTCTGTTTGTCCATAGCAACATTGTAAAGTGACTGACGTTTGTTTTCTTTTCTCTCTCATTGTTGTGTTCCTCAGATAAGCTCTTTGGAAAGCGGCTGCTCCAGGCCGGGAGACACATCATGTCCCATAAATCGTGGATGAAGACGGTGCCCACGGAGAACTGTGACGTTCTTATGACGTTTCCAGGTGCCTCGGATGTTTTCTTTCTTTCCATTCTTTGTTTGCACACACTTTGTCTCACTCACTAACCATGTACAAATTAATGTGTGAAATCTGCGTATGAAAAAGTCTCTATTCATCCATCAATAACTAAATCTAGAGTCCTATAAATGTTTTCAGATTAAATTTTACTCTATAAGCAAGGGATAGTTGACAATTATCAAATTTATGCCACGGTTGCCTTATTTCAAGATATTTGTCAGTTTTTTTTTGCTTAAAATGCTGTTGTGTGTGTAGTTATTTCCTCCATGCTAATTACAAAACAACATTTTATATGAGAACGAGGGATTGATTGGTTTTTTTTTTAGAATTTTTTTACTTCTTTGGAATCTTGGTAACGTTTTTGGCGCTTGTTATATGAACACACACACACACACACAAAAATCGCGTGCATGATCATTGATCATGTGCTCGTTGTGGTCCAAATTGATTGAATTGGAAATTAAAGGTAGACGAATTTCATCTAGTGGAAACGTTTGGTACTGCGCCCAACTGGCACTGATTTTCTAGACTAAAAAGTTTTGGAAAATATATATTTCATATAAAAAGTGAAAATATTATTTTTGTGCATTTTTTTATAACGTGCAATAATCTGCCAAGTGTCTTTAAAAAGAGACGCATTCGCACGTAAAACGAATGAGTCGTCTGATTGAACAGCTGAGCATCAGTTCACAAATACAGTATATTTTTTTAATTCTTACTGCCTTTAGTTATTTTGGAACAAATGTAAAACCTGATTAGATTTATACTTGGTTTTAATAAATAGAACATTAAATGCACAGTTAAAAGTGCAGTGTGTAAATTTTACCGGCATCTAGTGGTGAGGTTGTGAATTGCAATATGGAGAGGCTACGGTGGCCAAGAAGGCAGAGATGTTCGTAATTGGGACACAAATTTACAAATATCCATGAGGACTTCATTTCAGAATTGTAATCTGAATGAATCTAGGATTTAAGTGCCGTTTTATCATGTGTTTCTGACTAAATTTACATTATTTGGGCTTGCGATATTGTGTTTTAATTTTATTTTGTGCAAGGCATGCTCGTTTAAACCAGCCTGGACCTGCATGAAAATTCTGGATGATTTTTGCTGTATTTTGCAGCAGTGTCATAAATGATGTACTTTGGTCATCGCAGAGACTGAGGGTGTGTATTTGTCTCCGCGCAGATACCACAGACGACCACACGCTGCTCTGGCTTCTGAACCACATACGGCTCGGCATCCCAGAACTCATTATTCAGATCCGACATCACAAACACACCAGAATGTACGCCTTCTTCGTCACGGCAACATACGAAAAGTGAGACGGGATGCTTTTATGTCTCTTTTAGTTTCTTCTTATAAATGGTTTCTTCAGGTGATGTTCTGCGATATGAGATGCAAGTGCTTTTTTGATGTTTATTGTCATGTTTCAACTTGAGCCTCCAGTGTCACATGATCCTTCAGAAATCATTCTAATGTGCCGATTTGATGGTTAAAAAAACATTTATTATTATAAGTGTCGAAAACTGATACTTTTTTAGATCTCTTTTATAAATATAAAAGTTCAAAAGATCAGTATTTATCTGAAATATAAATCTTTTGTAGTTTAATGCATCCTTACTGAATAAAAGTATGAATTTCTTTTAAAAAAAACGGCATACTGACCTCAAACTTTTGAACGACGGTTATTTTTCTTTGCTTAATTGTAGGACCTTTCGTAGTGTTTATGGGTAGAAGCTAGCGTAAGTCTGACCTTGACGCTGATGCTGTTTTCGTTGTGTGGTCAGTCTTTTACGAGGGGCTGAAGAGATGGGACTGCAGAAAGCCGTGAAGCCGGAGTTTGGTGGCGGGTCTCGCAGTTTCTCCTGTGAGGAAGATTACATCTACGACAACATTGAGAGTGAACTCTGTTTCTTCACTTCACAGGTGCTTCACGATATTTGGACGTTCAGCAGTTTTTTGTTACAGGACTTTCACGACACTAATGTCACGAGCGCTTTTGACAACGTATTTAAACAGAAAATAATGCAAAGGGGGTAATGTAAATGGTAACTTCTATTATTTTTTATCACAGTTTATTATTTAATATCACCGAATAAAGCTAAATTATGGAAGCCCGTTTCCGCCAGTGAAAAAAATAAAAATACAAAGAAGATTATTGTGACTTTTTATCTCACAATTCTGACTTTTATAATATATATTGCGAGAAAAGTCAGACGTTTTTTTTTTTATATCTCGCATTCTGACTTTATATCTCACAATTCTGTGACAAAAAAAGTCATAATTGTGAGATAAAAAGTCGGCTTCCATGCTAAATGCATTCATTCATATCAACAAAACAAACTTTTATAGCTTAAATCAGGTCGAAATAGTAAGAATTGTTACTAAATGCTGTAACATTTGCAAGTTACAGTAAAAAACACTCTTATATAAGTTACTCATAAAGTAAAAAGGAAGTATTTTAGGATTAAATACAACCCAAACTTCAACAACATCTGTGCCATATTGATTATCTCTCAGTTTGTAAAAATGTGTGTGAAAATTTACATGAATAAAGGTCTATGTGGAGATCATACACACAAATAAACGTAATAACTGATAAAAAAATATGTAATTTTGATATTTATATTTTATAATATTTCTACATGGTTTATAGGACAGAATTTGACATAAAATATACATATTAGAAGAAAAACTGACATAAAATAAGTTGAAGTACTGAAATGACTAAAACTGAAATTAAAATACTATAGAAATCAAAAACTATAAAAATATATAATTTTTCTATTTATATTTTATAATATTTCTACATGGTTTAAAGGACAGAATTTGACATAAAATATACATATTAGAAGAAAAACTGACATAAAATAAGTTGAAGTACTAAAATGACTAAAACTGAAATTAAAATACTATAGAAATCAAAAACTATAAAGATATGTAATTTTGATATTTATATTTTATAATATTTCTACATGGTTTAAAGGACAGAATTTGACATAAAATATACATATTAGATGAAAAACTGACATAAAATAAGTTGAAGTACTGAAATGACTAAAACTGAAATTAAAATACTATAGAAATCAAAAACTATAAAAATATATATAATTTTTCTATTTATATTTTATAATATTTCTACATGGTTTAAAGGACAGAATTTGACATAAAATATACATATTAGATGAAAAACTGAGATAAAATTAGTTGAAGTACTAAAATGACTAAAACTGAAATTAAAATACTATAGAAATTTAAAACTATAAAAAATATATTTTTTTCTATTTATATTTTATAATATTTCTACATGGTTTATAGGACAGAATTTGACAAAATATACATATTAGATGAAAAACTGAGATAAAATTAGTTGAAGTACTAAAATGACTAAAACTGAAATTAAAATACTATAGAAATTAAAAACTATAAAAATATATATTTTTTCTATTTATATTTTATAATATTTCTACATGGTTTATAGGACAGAATTTGACATAAAATATACATATTAGATGAAAAACTGACATAAAATAAGTTGAAGTACTAAAATGACTAAAACTGAAATTAAAATACTATAGAAATTAAAAACTATAAAAATATATATTTTTTCTATTTATATTTTATAATATTTCTACATGGTTTATAGGACATAATTTTACATAAAATATACATATTAGATGAAAAACTGACATAAAATAAGTTGAAGTACTAAAATGACTAAAACTGAAATTAAAATACTATAGAAATTAAAAACTATAAAAATATATATTTTTTCTATTTATATTTTATAATATTTCTACATGGTTTATAGGACATAATTTTACATAAAATATACATATTAGAAGAACAACTGACATAAAATAAGTTGAAGTACTAAAATGACTAAAACTGAAATAAAAATAAATTAAAATACTATAGAAATCAAAAACAAAAATAATAAAAATGCCAAGCACATAAAAGCACACTAAAATTACAATAATAAAAAAATATATAAAAATAAAGCTTATTCAAATATAAATAAGTATTATAATACCAATACCATAGTAAATCTGCATGATGACACATTATTAGGCATTATGTTCTATCCATAAAGCAGTTTTTACATGGAGCAAACACTAGATTTGATGTTGGTAAATCAGTGGTAAACTAGAAAAGTAATACCACCTCAAACCACGACTTACAGTTCAATTTTATGAGTGCTTTAACAAAAAAAAGTTGCTTTTTACTTTTAAACGGTTAATATCTTGCCCCATGGATTTCCATTGTAATCACATTACTGTAAACAAATTATTTTGGTTATGAACTGCGCTGATCAACATCATGGTCATTGTCCATAGAGCTAAAGTTTTAGTTAAGCCGAAATATTCTTTTAAAGAATGACGTCATCGAGTCGGGTTGTACGTTCTTGTTTCACTCGGACATTGTTGTAGATTGAAGCGTATTCTTTTCCGTATCATAGGAACGTCAAAGCATAATCAAATACTGGCTGGACAATCTCAGAGCTAAACATGGGGAGGCCCTCCACAACATCCACTTCCTGGAAGGGCAGCCAATCAGTGAGTCCTTATGTTTAGACTTCCTGAGAGCCCTGAGAAGTGTGTACCAGTGGCCTGTATGTATGTATAACACACTCATATTTGTGTATCAGTATCTGGAGGACCTGAAAGCAACGTTGATTGTTCAGGCTGACACTTTTTATGTTGCTTGTGACAGATCTTTTGAAGTTTTGAATACCTGTTCATGTTGTGTGTGTGTGTTAGTGAGTGTGCACTGTGTGTGTATGTTCCAGTTCCTGAGCTGAGGGCGAGAGGTGTGATCCAGCAAGTCTTCCCGCTTCATGAGCAAAGGATTCTGGGACAGCTGATGAAGTCATGGGTGCAGGCCGTGTGTGAAAAACAGCCACTGGGTTAGTCGTTATCAACCGTGAAATGTACAATTTTTTCGGCGTCAGCTTTGCGAATTTAAAAGTAATGTCGCTAACCCTTTTAAGCGTCTTTTAGATGGTCTACTAGCTTAATAAACTGGTGTTTAGCTGGGTGGTCAGATGGTCTTTCAGACTGACCAGCTGAAAGTACCCACAAACCTGGTGAATTAGTTCACTTTAAAATGAAAATTAGCTTTACTCCCCCTCAGGCCATCCACAATCAGAGTTATATTAATAAAGATCCTGACGCATCCAAGCTTTATTATGGCAGTGAATGGGAAACAACGAGTTTGAAGCTCCAGAAAGTGCATCCATCACTTATAAATGTACCCCTCACAGTATTCAGGGGGTTAATAAAGGCCTTCTGAAGCAAAACGATGCATTTGTGTTGGAAAAAATCCATATTTAACAAGTTATGAAGTAAAATATCCAGCTTCCGCCAGACTGCCTTCAGTATTGAACTTCTCTCTCAGCCTCTCGCGGGTCAAAATGCTTACGCTACATCCTACGCCTTCTGTATTCAACTTAAAAATTCTTCGTAAGTTGAATACTGAAGGCAGTCCGGCGGAAGCTGGATATTTTACTTTATAACTTGTTAAATATGGATTTTTTCTAACACAAATGCATCGCTTCGCTTCAGAAGGCCTTTATTAACCCCCTGAATACTGTGTGGGGTACATTTATAAGTGATGGATGCACTTTCTGGAGCTTCAAACTCGTTGTTTCCCATTCACTGCCATAATAAAGCTTGGATGCGTCAGGATCTTTATTAATATAACTCTAATCGTGTTCATCAGAAAAGTCATAAACACCTAGGATGGCTTGAGGGGGAGTAAAGCTTGTCGTAATTTTTATTTTAAAGCTAACTAATCCTTTAAGTTGATTTTAAGCGTTTTTAGCAGGGAATGGCAGTTTTCTTTTTTACTTTTTGATCATTTCCCTTCTTAAAGATTATATTTTTTTATAATATTTTCAAGACTTTTAAGTTCTGAATTTTAAAACAAAAATATGATTCTTAGATGTAGAACTGCAACTAACTAAAAACGCAAGTAATTTTAAATCAAAAGTGTTATTCCACATTCCTCTCGATCAAACGATGGAGAGTCGGATCCAAATTCAGATATTTATTAACAAACATAACAAAAGTGAATCCAGGCACTTGGAATAATGGAAGCAAAAAGAGTAAATTCAGTTACGACAAGAAAACAAGGGCATCACACACACAATGCTACCATGACGGACAACACCAGACAAAATAAATAAAGACAACACTGAGATAATGAGAGGCTAACAGCTGAAGGAATTCAATCATTCAATAGACAAACAGGAACTAAACCTAAGAACATAAGAAAACATCAACCATGGGAACCAAAATATACTTCAAAATAAAAGTCCTTGAACACCAGACAGGGAAAAACGCAACGGGAATCATGACAGAATTCTATGCTGTATGTTATGTGCAAAAAGAGTTAAAATATTAATATTCCTTTCTAAAAAAAAAAAAAAACAACTGATTCCGGCTTACCATTGAGAGAAGTCTACCACTCAATTAAAAATGATAATGAACAAAAGCATAGGCTAAACGTTCATATTAACATAGTAATTAAATCACATTTATCATTTTTTTGCTTATAAAAATACTGTTATTATTTGTATTACACGTACAATTTTGAACCTACATTTATTGTCAACAACAAATATTTTATTTTATTTCAGATTTGTATCGTGCAAGTGCTCAATAAACAAATTCGCCGTTGATTATTTTCATTACTGATTATTTTTGATTTAATCACGTAGTTGCTGCAGCCTCACATGGATACTTGGATGATTGTCTCCTCTTTTGTTTTCTACGTTAGATGATATTTGTGATTATTTTGGAGCGAAGATTGCCATGTACTTCGCCTGGCTGGGTTTCTACACCACTTCCATGTTGTATCCAGCGGTTATCGGCTTTGTATTGTGGATGCTGACAGAATCAGATCAGGTATTTGACCACTTAAACACCATAACATACCATAAGAGTGACTCATCTGCTATATTCCAAGACTTTTGAAACTGTAAACCTAAAATTAAAGATTAAAGATTCAATTTTAATTTATGGAATCCACACATCTAGTTCAGTCATGAAACGCTAGATGGCGCGGGCTGATCGCTTTACTGATCCTGCAGCCAATGAGATGACTTGCCCAACATTTAAATAGTCCGGTTCATTTTTTGCTGTGCTTGTTATCACGCTATTTGTCTGACAGGATTTATTTATGTCTATTCATGCAGCAGCAGCAGCAGATCTTACATGCTCACAGCCAGTGTTGGGGAAAGTTACTTTTAAAAGTAATAAAATATTGCGTTATTCCCAAAAAACATGCATTGCGTTACTAAGTTACTTTTTATGGAAAGTACATTACTTTTGCATTACGTTTCCCTTTTCTTTTTGAGCTTGATCGTTTGTTTTTATAACAAAAAAATTTTTTTCGGCAAATGTAAAGGCCGTTTCACACCAAAGGTGAAATAAATAAGCCTCAAAGTTCTGGGAATACTTGGGTATCCAACCCATGTTAACTTTACTGGAGTTGATCAGTCCCTCCAGAAAAACGCGATTATACAAAGTCCGCATTTTTTCAAATACGCGATTTCAGCGAGCAAAAATATGCGGGGCGAGCGTGATTTCACAATCCCTGTATTTTCGTTGCGAAAAAGTCACATGCATCTTAGCAGAAAGTTGAAAAACGTTGCGTGTCTGTTGTTATTCATATTGTGTTCACGTGATTGATTTTTCTGTCGCTGTCCTCTCAGACCAGCAGGGATATCTGTTGTGTGGTGTTCGCTCTCTTTAATGTGGTTTGGGCCACTTTGTTCCTGGAGCGCTGGAAACGCAGAGGGGCAGAGCTCGCCTATAAGTGGGGTACGCTGGACACCCCAGCTGAGTCCCTGGAGGAGCCCAGACCTCAGTTCAGGGTAATGTCAGTGTGAAAAATGTCTAAAAACATCTTTTTTTTCATGCTCTTTAAATATTTTTTTCTCTCTCGCTCTTTGGGTCAGGGTGTGAAGCGTTGCAGTCCGGTGACGGGCTGTGAAGAATTTTATTACCCTCCATGGAGGAGGAGAGTGTTCAGATGGCTGGTCAGCTTTCCTGTCTGTATTTTATGCCTTTGCTTTGTATTTCTGGCCATGCTCGTCTGCTTTGAGCTTCAGGTGAGTTAAACACTCTTAACACACACGTATTGATCTGTGGTAGTTGACGTCCTGCACTGTGACCAGAGTTGGGGAGTAACGACATAGTTGCGTATTTAAAATACAAAATGTGAGTGACTGTATTTCATTTGAAATGGGTGGTAATCAGATTACGGTCACATCTGAAAAGTGTTTTAGATTACCAAAGTGATTACTTTGAGTTTTAATGGCATTTAAACAGCGATTGGTGATTCTCTGACCGTATGAAAAAGCGGAGTTCAGTTTCATCAACGTTTTAATACTTTTAAGAGGATCATAAAAATGTTGTTATTTTTATTTAGTTCTGTCCTGAACAAGACAAAATGACTGAATTTATTAAAAAAAATGCCCAACTGTCAACTGAACTGTCCTGTCATGACCTGATGATCATGCATTTCACAATTCTGACTTCTTTTTCCTCAGAATTGCGAGATTTAAACTCACAATTTCAAGTTATAAAGTCAGAATTGGGAGAAATAAACTTGCAATACTGATTTTTTTTCTTGCAATTGTGAATTCAGTGTGAGTTTATATCTCATAATTCTGACTTTTCTCAATATTGTCAGTTTATAACTCACAATTGCAACTTTATATCACACAATTCTGAGGGAAAAAGTCAGAATTGTGAGATAAAAACTCACAATGACCTTTTTTGTGTTTGTTTCACAATTATTAGTATTCCAAAGTATTCTAAAGTATTTAGATGAAGTGACTAAACTTGAGTAATGTAACGAAATACGTTACAAATGACTTTTTAAAGCATGTATTTTGTAATCTGTAGTGAAATACATTTTAAAAGTAACCCACCCAGCCCTGATTGTGACAGCAATCAATTTTTCAATATTTTGTAATTATTATGCATGCAGATTTCATGACCTCATTTAAATTGAGAGGCTGCATGTACTTTTTGTGATCGTAAAAAATCTCTTATAACACTACAAAATGATTTTAAAAAGAAAAATTTAAAAATAGTGAAATATTTAAACATTCACAGCACCTAAGATTGTATATCTTGTATATACATGCCTCATACATTAATTTTGTTGTTGATTTAAAATTCTTTCTTAGTCACAAAAACTCCTAATTTTAAGGGTATTTGAAAGGGATGGAAAGATTTTTTTTTTTTTAAATAGCATTTTAAAGGAAAATAAAAAATATTAAGCGTTAACATTAAATATTATAAGTGGAGCACATGTGGAAAAAACAATATTAATATTTTTTACATCATAATAAAAATAATATTATTCGGTGCAAATACTTGGAAACCTGTTCATTCAATGCGAGTTGTAATGAAGTAATGCATCGGCAGGAATTTGTGATGGGGATTAAGGAGCTTCCACGAGTAGCACGATTTATCCCTAAAATCATGTTGGCCATCACTGTGACGGCGTGTGATGAGGTGTACAGGAAGATCGCCTGCTGGCTAAACGACATGGGTGAGTCAGAGGATGAACGTGAATGTGTATCTTTGTGTAAAATACTCATTATTTAAGCCGTGCATTAACACTGTATTCAACAAATCAGTATTTTATTAGGGAACGGAGCACTAAATCCACAAGGTTTTGGTTTAGTTGTCAATAGTAAAAAGAAGCCAGGCTAAAATGGTCTAGATTTTGGGGTATACAATCTTCCCGGAGCAAAACAGGAGTGAGAAGGAGAGAGAAGATAAATACTGGCGAGTAGTTAGGCCTCTGTGAGGTGAATACTAATGTGTGAATCTTCTGTTTGCCGCAGAAAACTACAGACTCCAGAGTGCCTATGAGAAAAATCTCATCATTAAAATGGTTCTTGTAAGTACTTGTGAAAATATATATATATAGATTTTGGAGTATTCAACATTTCGTTCATGAAATGTTCTCTTTCTTTCTCAGTTTCAGTTTGTAAATTCTTATCTCAGCCTTTTCTATATTGGATTCTACCTCAAAGACATGGAGCGTCTGAAAGAGGTGAGATTGAACATCTGCTCACACAAATCACATCTGGCAAGAAACTTTTGTGCATGTATCCTGTGAAAACTTACTAAAATTGCAACTTCCTATCAGATTGCCCTACTACTTAAAAAATGTAGTCGGTATTTATCAGGCCTCTGTGAAACACAAATGCATCCCACAGCTGAATATTCAGCCCCATGTCCAAAAGAAAATTCATATTGAACAGAGACCTTCATTCAAATTACGATATTTTTGATGAAATCCGAGGTTTTTTTTTTATCTCCGATAGAGAGCAACGTAATTACAGTCTTTCAAGGTGCAGAAAAGTAGTCACACTGTTTACACTCATCTGGCGTAATGACGGCTTCTGCTCCTGACAACGGAGAACGTTCCATTCTATCACAAAAACCTAGACCACGATGATCAAAAGTATGGGAATACTTTAAACAGAGGCCAAATAAAACGCTCCTTTGTTCCCTTTGCAGAACCGAAAAGGCGTTCCACCTGTGGAATTGGATCTCTCACGAATTTTTGCACGCGCAAGATCATATTTTGAGCGTGCAAAAGGCATTTTGTGCGCACTTGAACTGAGTTGAGGAGAAAATCTTCGTCTCGCAAATAAGAAAATATTTAGAGACGAACGAAAATCAGTTTTGCATTTCAAAGAAGTTTATTTGGATGTGTGCGGACGTTCTCTTTCGCACGTGCAAAGTTTCAGCTGCTCGCACTCCTGATTCCCGCCCTGCGCGCTCGCCTGCTCAACACAAACCAGCGTTACAATGTGCCAAAATTCCAGCCAATCAGAATTTAGCAGCCTCATCTCCCTTGACAACCAATCACAAGACTCCCTGCATTCCAAGAGGAAAAACACACGGTTCAGGAGACGTTTGTTCAATGGCTTGAACACTATCAAAGTTCCTTTAAGACTGTAGAGAAAGTCTTTGACGCTCTTCATGTTAAAGTTCAAATGTCTTCCACTGGACGAACACACATAAGAGGCTTATTTTTAATCAAAATCAAATCGTATTATTACATAATAGTGTGTCCCAGTGTTTCTACACCTCAATGAACTGCTCAATTAGTTCTAATTTCAAACGTAAAAAAAAAAAAAAAAAAAAAAAAATCACTAGATTAATAAAAAAAATCGTTAGAGTAGTCGACTAATCGAATAATAATAATAATCAGATCAGTCGACAGAAAAAATAATCGTTAGTTGCAGCTCTAATATATATATAATATTACCAATCAAAATTTGGAGTCAGTTTCAGTATTTTTAATATTTTTGAAAGATCTTATTCTTATCTATTTATTTTATTTTATTTTAAATAAATATTCTATTATGCGATTCTTTGATAAACAGAATTTAATATGAGATATGAATTGTTTGTAACATTATACATTTTCACTTAAAGGAACTTTTCTGAATTAAAAAGTATTAATTTCTTTTTTTTTTTTTTTTAAAAAACAACATTCTGATCATAAAATTTTGGAAGGTACTGTGTATATATATTGAGAGAGAAAGAGAGGGAGAATTTCATATGTAATGAAAATGGACATTTTAAATGACACGTGTCCAAATAAATTTGGAATTGGAATTGGAATTTCTACGTCAATGTTCGGCCCTGTCATGCGAGAGTATAACTGGTGTGTCTTTTGCTACAGATGCTGGCCACGCTGCTGATTATCCGGCAGTTTGTGCAAAATATGAAGGAAGTCCTGCAGCCCTACCTGGCCGAGCGGCACCGGTTGGGCGAGCTCACACTGCGGGCTGTGTGGGAGTTGCTGGTGTCGGCGCTGCTCAAGTACGGGCGACTCGCAGCAGGGCGAGCGCAGGTCTCGCCCAGCGACCCCACCGTCCTCGGGTCAGGTCTGCGAGGCCCACAGATGGGCGAGGAGGGTCCCCAAGAGAGGCGAGAACGCAAGTGTCTCAATGGTGGCTGTGGCGTCCCGGACGAGGACGTGGAAGAGGAGCCTGGGGAGAGGCACAGTGAAGAAGAGAACGAATCGGAGAGCCTCATTGACTGCGGCCTGAAGCTGCGAAAGGTCAGCTTCATCGAGAAGGTGGAGCGCAAGTCCGCAAGCTGCGTCAGCCCGGTGGATGATAGCTTCCTGGAGGAGGGGAGCCCCACCATGGTGGAGAGAGGCATGGATCCCGCCTCGGTTTTTGAGATGTGCGACGACGATGATGAGAATGGGGTTCCGGAGATGAAGGAACTGACAGCGGAGCCGCCGCCAACAGGAGTGGAGAACAGCACGTCAGTCCGGCTCAGGAAGAGGGGGCGGAGCTTAGAGAGGGCTGACAGTAAGACGAAGAGAGATTCGTGGATGGATCCTCCCGAGGAGCAAGAAACCGCGACGCTGACACAGGCCGAGATGGAGAGCTGCATGCAAACGAACCAGGTCAGGAGACAAACACGTTTCTTTTCATTAGCGGTTCTAACAGAAAATGTTCGAAACTAACGGAATCTTTAAATGTGTTTGTAACACTAGCACTAGTATGCATTAATTCGTGCTTAACTACTTCCTTAGTATTCAGCCGAACAAAGAAATCTATACAATGATTATAAAATGATGGGTGAACGTGCATCAGCAACGAATAAAGATTCTATATGATTAATAGATTAAGTAATAAATGAATTGTGTCATCATCTATTAATTCCTTAAAAACATATAGTGTTGTAGTGTAAAGTTTATAGTGTAGTACAGAGCTTCCCAAACTTAAGACATTGCAAAAACACTGCAAAACGACCCGCCGTTAAAAAACATATACCGACATTTACCTACAAATACATTTATTAACAAGAATTTCATGTGAATTATGATGTAAACATTCTTTACAAATATATTTAAATCCATAACACTAACCTTACATACTTTCAAAAAAAATCTAATTTTAGAACAATGGGAATATTTTAATTATTTTAATATATTGATTTGGACTAGCTACGGCCTCCCTGCAATACCGCTACGGCCCCCACCGGGGGAAGCACCCACAGTTTGGGAAGCACCGGTGTAGTATAAATTAATGCGTTAATTTCCACAGTTGGTCAAAGCTATGTGCTTCAACTTCTAGTTGTCTGCTTTAAATGAATCATAAGCTAATGATTTGCAGATGTATCATTATGTTATGAATTAAAGGTCAAAGTGTGTAATATTTAGGAGAATCTTTTGACATAAATGCATATAATATACATAACTATGTTTTCGGTGACCTTGCATAATGAACCGTTATATTTTTATTGCCTTAGAAAGAGCCATTTCTATCTACATACACCACTTATATGTTTCTGTACATCGCCTTTTTGCATTGGCATGTTTCTGCAGTAGCCCTAAACGGACAAGCTGGACAAGAGCGCGTTTGCTAGACTGGACACTCTCTGCTGTCTTTGTCCTGTGTTGGCCGTAGCTTCTCTATGTGCTTCGAAAGGGAGGGGTGAGCGGTGGACTGAGGCGTTGGTTGCAGTTCGCAACCTCACCACTAGATGCAGCTAAAATTTACACACGGCACCTTTAAGTAATATGTCATTTTGGTTATGGGTTATTGGGCAGTTGCACATGCAGTGAGTGTAATGTCAGAGAATGTGTTTGAAGACGGGTTAGTCGAGCTGCACACCTGAATCTGAACTATTGACCACTGGGTTATCACGTCATGCATCGACGGCTGTCTACAGACCATTGCAAGTCCATTTGTTCTTCGTAACGAAAGCAAAACAAAACAAAAGCAAGCAAAAAGCGCCAAAAGAGACGGTGTTAAACTACCACGTGTCTCAAAGCACATCACCATTACAATAATGATGAATGTAAACAACTTAAAAAGCACTGACCTGCACCACCTGACGTGCTGAAAATACTTATGCGGACAGACAGGTAAAACACAACAACGTTGCACTCAAACAGAATGCAATGATTGGATGAACATTTTATGGTCCTACACCTTCCACAGACTCATATATACAAATAAATACATTTAGACCACTTAAAGGGTTAGTTCACCCAAAAAGGAAAATTATGCAATTAATTCCTCACCCTCATGTCGTTCCACACCCGTAAGACCTTCATTCATCTTCGAAACAAAAATTAAGATGTTTTTAATGAAATACGATGGCGCAGTGAGGTTTCTATTGCCAGCAAAGCGACAAGAATACTTTTTGTGCACCAAAACAAAATAACGACTGTAAGCAGCCAAGTGTATACTTTAAGCAGCTGAGGGATGCTGGATGGTGCTTGTTAATGGACGTGCACGCATGCATTACTATTAACTGGATTTTCCACACAGGTTGCTAAAAAGTTCATTGTTGTGGATTTATTTTACCGTTACTGGTTTTCATTTCCATGTAAGCAAGAATCCATTCAACAGTCAATAAATCCACCTTTACATTGACTTGCATTGCATGGTACAATCAACCTAGCGTAGCCGTCAAAAAACTGTGTGCACCTTCCCTCCAGCAACACCTGTTACCTGAACGAAGGTTCCCACCTATATATTGTGAACAATCACCCAAGAGTGACCCCTACTGGACATACACATAAATTACATTTATAAGTAAAGACCAAAAATGGCTCTTACATACCGGCCCCTAATTGGGATCAATCAACATACCAATTTCCAACTCATAACAAAGAGCCATAAACAAATAATGAGTACAATACACACATGATGCTTGTCACAAATCCTTAACCCATTGACTCATGTAAAAAGCAAAGTTTTGCTACAGGCCCGTCAATAACACTTGTCTTAGTTTGTATGCGAACAGAGCGCACCAGCCCTTTCTTGTCAGGGAATGTTTCTAAAACTCTTCCGAGTGGCCAGGATCCTCGAGGTGCTGTTGGATCCATAATGGTCACAATGTCTCCAGACTTGAGGCCATTTTTAACCTTGTTCCATTTCTGCCTCACCTGCAGTGTCCACCATGTTCACAAGCCAATACTCTTCTGGTTTGTACAGAAACTTGGGTCCTTCAATCCATCTGTTGTGCTTGATAAAATCTCCAGCCCTCCTTCCTCTGGATGCATCGTCAGCTGGATTTTCCTTTGTGCCAACATGTCGCCATTGTGAGGTCTTTGTGGCTTCCCTGATGATGGAGACTCTGTTGGCAACAAAAGTATGAAATCGCTTATCCTCATTCATGACATACTTGAGCACAGATGTGCGTTCTGTCCAGAAGACCGATTCTTTTAGCTGGAGCCTCAGCTCCTTTTTTAACATCAGGTCAACACGGACAGCCAGAACAGCTGCAGTTAGCTCCAAGCGGGGAACGGTGACGGCCTTTAAAGGTGTTACTCGGGCCTTGCCCATGAGAAAGGAAACATGGATGTCACCGTTACTATTCTGTACTCTAAGGTAAGTGACTGTACCATATCCCTGTTCGCTTGCATCGGAAAAATGATGAAGCTGTGTATGTGTGTCAGACCCATAAGTCATAGGCTTAACACATCTCTCTACTTTAAATTCAGAGAGTGCATTCAGTTCCTTTCAACCACCGTGTCCAGCCATGCAAGATGTCATGGGGCACTGTCTCGTCCCATCCGATATTCCTCCGGCATAGCTCCTGTAGCATGACTTTTGCAGGCAGAACTACTGGTGCCAAAAATCCAAGTGGATCGTATACTGAACTGGACACTGACAACATTCCACGTCTTGTACAGGACTTCTCCTGAATCTCCATTTTAAACTTAAATGAGTCTGCACACCACAGCAACCCAAGAGCTCTCTCAGCAGGCAGGCTGTCCTTGTCCAGATCCAGCTCCCTCCACTCTTTGGCTCGGCACTCATCAGGAAGGGTTTGCAAGACCGTGCGCTTGTTGCTGATCCACTTTGTCAGAGTAAAACCTCCTTGCTGACAGAGATTGGAAAGGTCTTGAACTAAAGAAACTGCTGCTTCTTCAGATGCCACACTCTTAAGGCAATCATCTACATAAAAATTCTCTTTGAGAGTTTGAAGAACCTCCTCACGGAATTCACATTGATGATCATCTGCTGTTTTTCTTAAAGCAAAAGCAGCACAACTTGGGGAGGAGACAGTCCCGAAAAGATGGACAGTCATACGAAACACTGACACTTCTTTTGGAAAGTCTCCATTCTGCCACCACAAAAAACTAAGGAAATCCCGGTCCCCTTCTGCTACCCTAACCTGATGAAACATTGCCTGTATGTCTCCCATGACAGCTACTGACTCCTGCCTAAACCTCAGGAGAACACCAAGCAATGTACTTGTAAAATTGGGACCTTGCAGAAGGACATGATTTAAAGATGTTCCTTTGAATGCCGCACCACAATCAAAAACCACCCGCAGGTTCCTCTTCCTGGGATGACGTACACCATGGTGAGGAATATACCACACCCTGCCGCTGTCTCCTTTCAGCTGCTGAGTGGGTAATTGCTCTGCATACCCTTTGTTAATCATTTCTCTGACAAATGCTCCATACTCCTGGTAAAACTGCTCATCTCTCTGGAATCTCCTCTTCAATCCAAGTATCCGCTGTTTTGCCACAGAGAAGCTGTTAGGAAGATACACATTTGCCCTTTTAAATGGTAACTTCAAAGTGTAATGATTGTCCTCAAGCTTGACAGAATTCTCAGCAATCTCCAAGAATCTAATATCCTCTCTTGACAATCCTTGCTCTTCTACGACTTGCTCATTGAAGTCATGATTGTATTGTTTAAGCAACATCTCCTCCAGTCTACACACAGAAATCCTGTTAACCACTGCAGAACAGTCTTCATCCTCAAAGCTGCCTGCATTCAATGGACCATTGACAACCCAACCTAATGCTGTTCTTATGGCATAAGGGCCATCCCCATGGCTATTTATGACCTCCCAAGGCTCCAAGATCTTGGGAGAGTGGTTTCCAATCAACAACTCAACATCAGCCATTATACGGGGAACTTTAACCTTAGCCAAGTAAGGCCACTTGGACAAATCACCTTTAGATACAATGTTGTCAGAACTTACAGGCATTTGTTTCTGTGTGAGCGTTTGTGGAAGCTAATAGACGATGTTACCATCAATAGCAGATACTTCCAAACCTGAAAGTACAAATGCAGGTACAACCCTTTCCTGTCCCATAGTTTGTAACAGAAACTGAGTTTTTCTACCAGAAAGATTAAGCCGCGGCATAAGGTTTTCAGTACAAAAGGTTGCCGAACTGCCAGGATCTAGAAATGCATACGTCTGGACTATCTGATCTCCTTTACTGGCCTTAACTTGAATTGGTAAGCTAGAAAGAAGACAGCGATCCTTTCCGGCCCCTGTATGACCACATGTTTCAGTGAATCCCAAGAACTTGCATGCCTCTGACTCCCTGGAGTTTATGTTTGAGTTGGCTATATTTCTGTCTACATGAAGCACAGTGGGATGGTGCTGACTACATATCCTACAAGTCAACCGCTTGCCACAGTTACGACTCATGTGCCCAGCACCTAAGCAACCAAAGCAAAGCTCTTTCTCCTTTAGAAATTCCATCTTTTCCCTATGCTTCTTCCTTTTAAATGAGAGACAGCTCCCTAGGCTGTCCCCTAGTAAACTGCTCCAGGTAATATAAGCAATCACTTTGACTTGCCTTTTCCACTCCCTTTTCAAATGCTCTTATAAATGAAACATACTGAAGAGGATCTCCATCAAACAAGGGAATGTCTCTTGCTGGTAAGGATGAACAACGTCGCTGTTGGACAAGTGCTGCTGTTATTTCATTTTGTCTTTGCATTAAGGTGACAACGTCACCACACTGACTCTCGATTTGTGGCTGAGAAATCACATGAGATGCAAGATGACCACGAGACTGCACTGATGTCTGTTGGGAAATCCTATCAGATGCAAGAGGTCCATGAGATTGAGCTGATAGATGTTGAGAAATCCTGTCAGATGCAAGAGGTCCATGATGTTGAACTGATGTATCTCCTAGTATATGCTGGGAACTCCGTCTTTCTAAGTCACTACATTCCTGCCAAGGCTGCTGACGAATGTTCTGATACGGCACAGAAGATGCCAAAGGAGGATCCACTGATAACACTTGATTTTCCATTTTACTACAGAGAGCAGATTCAATATAATTGAGGATGCTTTCCCCCTTTCCCTTTCCAATTGAGAATGCGTATTATAAGAGGCTTTAGAAAAATCAGAGGCCTGTAAAACTGAAAGTTTAGCAGTAGATTCTGCTAGCATTGCATTCAACTCCAGTTGCTCCTTTTTCCTCTTTATCATCTGCTCTTGCTCCTCCAAAGCATGTTTTTCCTTTAACGCTGCCATTCGAGCGAGCAGTGCAGCTTTATCTGCCTCAGCTATAATTCTGGCAGAAGAAACACTACTGCATGTACTTGCTTTACTTGAACGTTTACTACCAACATTTGAAATACTATCATGTGGATCAACACGATCACCCTTGTCATGCATGACGTCTTTTAAAGTAGGCCCAATTGCACTTTCAGTACACGATACCCACATTTTGCCTTCAGACATAAAATCATTATTCACAATCATTTTTGCTTTAAACCATATATCATGTTTCTCTTTCTCACTTTCAGGTAACATGCCCATCAAAACCCCATGAATACCTTTTGCTTCATCACACAATTTTAAAAGATCATCAAAGGCACTTTGTACATCTTTCACATTTCCTTGTTGCATCACACCTTGCATATTTTTTCTTAAAATTAGTAGCTTTAATTAGTACAGCTTTTCTATTACTCTGCAACCTTTGCAACAAATGCTTTAGGAGTTCATTTCACAACACGTTTTTCTTTATCCAGTTGAACATCATCATTTAAAACACTCGACTGAGGCGTTTCCATAGGCCTGTGCTCACCTTCTGATGCCTCCATAATCCACAGAAAGTCAACAAGCACGATCAACGTGATAATGAAACTAGTTCACACAGTTAATTACTTTCCTTGACAACCAATGCATTGGATTTATGTCCCATATGGTGTGCACAAAAAGTTAAATGGCCATTCAACAATAAGTAGCGCTACTGAACATACCTCTTCACGTTGGGCGCCTTTGTTTATGCAAAGCTCCTCTGCTGACGTTTGTAGAACAGCTCCGGTGTCCTTTGTTTGCGCTGATGGATGGTCCTCAACCCAGAAGGAAAGACGTGTTCTCTCGTCGTAGCTAACCTCAGGTGAAAATGAAGTCGATGTAAAGCTCATTCAACAATCCAACTTAATTCCTTTCAGCAAATGTTGAAGCTCCAAAAGTTCCTTTTAGGTCTATAAACAGTTTTTTGACTAATGCAAGCAGCCAAGTGTATACTTTAAGCAGCTGAGGGATGCTGGATGGTGCTTGTTAATGGATGCGCACGCTTGCATTACTATTAACTGGATTTTCCACACAGGTTGTTAAAATGTTCATTGTTGTGGATTTATTTTACCGTTACTGGTTTTCATGTAGGCAAGAATCCATTCAACAGTCAATAAATCCACCTTTACATTGACTTGCATAGCATGGTACAATCAACCTAGCGTAGCGGTCAAAAAACTGTGTGCACCTTCCCTCCAGCAACACCTGTTACCTGAACGAAGGTTCCCACCTATATATTGTGAACAATCACCCAAGAGTGACCCCTACTGGACATACACATAAATTACATTTATAAGTAAAGACCAAAAATGGCTCTTACGACGACATTTCAACAATGTCCAGTGAGCGATTTCAAAACACTGCTTCGAAGCTTTACGGATCTTTTGTTTCGAATCAGCCGTCAAAGTCACGTGATTTCAGCAGTTTGGCACGCAGTGTTTTGAAATCGGCCAACACTAGATTTTTTTTTTCCATGCACAAAAGCTATTCTCGTTGTCTTTTAATATTAAGGTAGAACCACTGTACTCACACGAACCTGTTTTAAATATGTTTTGAGCACCTTTCTGGATCTTGAAAGGTTTGGTGACATTGCTGGCAATAGAGGCCTCACTGAGACATCTTGTTTCATCAAATTTGTCAAGTCACCTTTCCTTATATAGCGCTTTTTACAATGCAAATTGTGGCAAAGCAGCTTTACAGTAATAATTGGCAAATCATTTTTGGCTCCCAAAGAAAATGGTGTCATTGTCCAGCTTATTCTATATATTATTGATTCATTCCGTTGCAAAGATCAATAGTTATTCGTCTAGCTCATTTATGTTTGTGTTTCAAATGGTCTTACGGGTGTAGAACGACATGAGAGTGAGTAATAACTGGCATTATTTTCATTTTTAGTGGTCAAAAAAGTCATTTGTAACGTATTTCGTTACATTACTCAAGTTTAGTAACTTAATCTACATACTTTGGAATACTGATAAGTGTGGAACAAACACAAAAAAGGTCATTGCAAGTTTTTATCTCACAATTCTGACTTTTTCCCCTCAGAATTGTGTGATATAAAGTTGCAATTGTGAGTTATAAAGTCAGAATTATGAGATATAAACTCACAATATTGAGAAAAGTCAGAATTATGACATTTAACTTGCATACTAAATTCACAATTTGGTAAAATTAACGAGTGGGTAGTCGTGGCCTAGTGGTGAGGGAGTCGGGCTTGTAACCTGAAGGTTGCAGGTTCGATTCCCATGCCGGCAGGAATTGAAAGTGGGGATTGTGAATGAACAGCACTCTCTCCACCTTCAATACCATGACTAAAGTGCCCTTGAGCAAGACATGAAACCCCTAATTGCTCCCCTTCTAAGTCGCTTTGGATAAAAGCGTCTGGAAAATTAAATGGAAAAACCCTTTAACGTTTGCTATCAGGATGTGAAGAGACTTTCAAGCTGCATAATAAGAAATGTTTCTGGAACAAATCACCTACCCTGCCTTTTAATGCTTTCCAGGACACATTTCAGGACTACCAGGAGATGTTTGTCCAGTTTGGTTATGTGGTCCTCTTTTCCTCAGCCTTCCCGTTGGCTGCCATGTGTGCCCTCATCAACAATATCATCGAGATTCGGAGCGATGCGTTTAAACTGTGCACCAGCCTTCAGAGACCTTTCGGCTTGAGGGTGGGGAGCATCGGCCAATGGCAGGTTAGACGACACGGAGTGCTCTGGAATACACGAATGACAAATGATATTGTTCTAGGAGTGTCTTTATATTACTAGGTTGAGTAAAATCCTGTATCATTGCACAGACAGTGATGGAAGCCATGGGTCTGATTGCCATCATAGTGAACTGCTATCTGATTGGTCAGTGTGGGCAGCTACAGAGACTGTTTCCCTGGCTCAGTCCTGAGATGGCCATTATCTCCATTGTCATCCTTGAGGTACACACACACTACACTGTCAAGCTCAGACTACACAATATCAGCCCAATTTTGGCACGATCCATAGTGCGTCATGGGTATTTGTAAATGACAATGGACGTTGGAACGCAAGAATCAATCGTTTTATCTCAACATAAAGACTTTTTCGGTCCTTCACAACTGTCACATCTGTGACAGTGACCAATAGGCCTTTATCGCAGTCCGTGTGTTGTCATATCCTGCTCCGATTTGTAGCGTAAAGGACTGATTTAATTTTAATTTTACTTTTTACATTGAAGGCTTATTGGATTTGGTGTTAAAGACTGTAGGTTCTGCGCTGTGACTCCAGGAGAACTAGGTTCAGTTTTTTGTCATACCACACGTGAGGGAAATGATGACTTGGGAAATTGACTTCTGCTCTCTTTCCTTTCATGACCAGCACTTTGCAGTACTACTGAAGTATATAATTCATGTGGCAATACCAGACATCCCCAGCTGGGTGGGAGAGGAAATGGCCAAGCTGGAGTTTCAGCGCAAAGAGGCATTCAAGGTAATGCTCAACCCCTCAAGAGCTGTTCTGATGATTTAAACACAGTATTGAGTTTTATATTAGTAGTGGTGGATGACCTAAGAATAAACTAAGAGTGTACTCAAAAGGCAGGGCTGGGTGGGTTACTTTTAAAATGTATTTCACTACAGATTACAAAATAAAAGTCACTTGTAACGTATTTCGTTACATTACTCAAGTTTAGTCACTTAATCTAAATACTTTAGAATTCTTTGGAATACTAATAAGTGTGAAACAAACACAAAAAAGGTTATTGCAAGTTTTTATCTCACAATTCTGACTTTTTCCCTCAGAATTGTGTGATATAAAGTTGCAATTGTGAGTTATAAGTCAGAATTATGAGATATAAACTCGCAATATTGAGAAAAGTCAAAATTATTTCTCCCAATTCTGACTTTATAATTTGCATTTGTGAGTTTAAATCTCACAATTCTGAGAAAAAGAAGTCAAACTCACAATTGTGAGGGAAAAAACAAATAGTGAGAAAAAGTTGCAGTGACGAGTGAATTATAAAATGACTCACAAAACATGAAAACAGTCGTGGATCATCAGGTCATGACAGGACAGTTCAGTCGACAGTTGGGCAATTTTTTACAAATTCAGTCATTTTGTCTTGTTCAGGACAGCACTAAATAAAAATAACATTTTTATGATCCTCTTAAAAGTATTAAATGTTGATGAAACTGAACTGGTCTTTTTCAGACGGTCAGAGTCAGAGAATCACCAATCGCTGTTTAAATGACATTAAAACTCAAAGTAATCACTTTGGAAATCTAAAACACTTTTCAGATGGAACTGTAATCTGATTACCACCCATTTAAAATGAAATACAGTCACTCAAATTTTGTGTTTTAAATACGTAACTTGTATTTCGTGACTCCCCAACCCTGTCAATAGGCGATCTGAACCATGCCCTGAGCATGTTTGACCCCCAAAGTCTAGTTTGTTGGACTAGTAGATTCGCTCTGTATGTTTTGGATGTGGTAAAGTGAACCGTACCTATAGGTGGGCTCTGATCGCTTACCGCGCCAAAACAGCTACTACTGTTATCATGACATCTATTACCACTCCCTAGTAGATTTAGGTTTATACCAGGTCCTTATTGATGGTACAAGGCCTACTGTAGTGTAAGTACGCCCTCACGGAGGCTTGACTGCAGGCTCTTTTGACTTGTACCAGTAAGCAACTACTTAACAACGCCCTATCAATCACCTCGAACTAGCGGGAGGCCGGGGCCCAATAGCAAACCAGAATCACAATGTATCATAGTTAATTAATATATCGATACTCTGAGTTTCTGTTCATAAAAATGTTTTAAATCAAGCAGCTCTGTCATAATAATGAAAATAGCCTATATGGGGGGCTTTGATTATTGTGTTGGACCTATTGTATTGGAGGGCCTTTGAGTCAAAAAGGTTGAGAACCACTGACCTTAGCAATTGCTTCGCAACAATTGTGGCAGCAGCTGGATTCATTGCTGGTGTACATGTGTTTTCAGAAGCATGAGCGTCAGGCACAGCAGCATTACCAGCAACAACAGAGAAGAAAGCGTGAGGAGGAGGAGCGGCAGCGCCAGGCGGAGTATCAGGCCCGGCGTGATCGAGACGACGGCCGCTCGGACTCCTCGGGAGGCGACCACCACCACGACAAGAGCCAAAGTGGCAAATCCAGACCGGGGGGAGGGGGAAGCGCTTCTGGGGGGGAGAAACCCAAGCGGCCCAGCTCGCTTCTCGGCAACAACAATGTCATGAAACTGAAGCAGATCATCCCTCTGCAGAACAAGTTTTCTTCCGGCACGGCCCGTTCCCCGCAGTCTCCCACGGGTAGTGAACCCAAGCTACCGGGTTTTCTTAGTTTCAAGTTTCTGAAGTCTCCCGAGAACAAGAAAGAGACCGCAACAGCTTCCTCCGGCACGTCGACAGCTCCTCCAGTCCAGGAGAGAGCAGAGAGGTCCCAGTCGCCCAACAAGTCCTTCAATCCTGGGAAACTCTTTAACTTTGGGAAATCAGAAGGAGGGGCGTGTGTTAACGGGGCTCAACTTTCGAAACCGGGGGATGGGGGACAGATGCACGACAAGCCCCCCAATAAGTCCGACCTCAACGGGGTCCCGGACGAAATCCCATCCCCTTGTAGGGAGAACGAGGAGAATGGATCCTCATCCGATGCTGATCCTTCAGGTCCTAAGATGTAACAAGAAAACGAAAGAAAAAAAAAATCTACTTGAGGTAGAATGGGAAGGGGAAGGTCCTCTTCTGGTTTTCGAGGCTGTGTGAGGGGCCGTTTACACGACACCGTTTTAACTAAAAACATAAAACTTTTTATGGTCGTTCATTTACACGACGATGGTGTTTTGGGGTCCTGAAAAGTTTTTGAAAACGAGACCGTTATTGTCTCTGTGTAAACTACAAAAACGGTGACGTCGTGCGCACGCGCGTTACCTGTTCAGTCTAAAGGTGCGTCGCGTTTCTTTACAAAGCGACATCGCCATCTACTGGCCAGGCTGCAGAATGCAGCGTTTTTAGACGTCGCTGCGGATCCGCGTGATCGTTTTGACATCTGGACACAAAAAGCGCGAAGGATAAACTTTTTCATTTTTAGTACACCGTGGTCGTGTAAACGTACCCTAAGACTTGACCTGGAAGCTGTTAAGTAAAATATATAAGGGGGAATTCACTAAAAGTCCGGGTATACTTAATTTTTTTTTTAATTTTTTACTTATTTTCCATGTTCCGCTCCATCTAACGCGCAATCGGTCACGTAAAGTCAGTCCCTCCAGAAAAACGCGATTATTGCGATCGCTTGATTTCATGCAAAATCAGCCAAAGTCCGCATATTTCAAATACGCCGCACTTTCGCCGCATAAATTGCCGATTTCAGCAAGAAAAATATGCGGGGCTAGCATGATTTCACAATCCCTGTATTTTCGCTGCAAAGAAGTCTCATATATCTTAGTAGAAAGTTGAACAATGTTGCGTTTACTTCACACAAGTAAAGCGCCGTTATTTTCCCCCTATTGCCATGGGAACCTCATGAAGTGACGTAATGACGCGACGTGAACGTCATCTGTAAACCCCGCGGTGAAACGCGCCAATAATTCTCATTTGCCAACAAAAATAAGCTCAAAAGAGCACGTGAAGCAGTTTCCCGCTCTTTTACATGATAGTGGGGGCAAATTATTATATAGTATAATATAGCGACAGAACTTATTTGACTCAATGTTTTGTCATTTTGAGCCGTGTGTTGATGAAGGTCTGAAATAAAACAGAATGAGAACTTCAATATTCTGTGATTTAGTAATTCTGCCTCTTTACATGAAGGCAGTATCTAGTGAAAACAGGGTGTTGGGGGGGGGGGGGGGGTCACCTTTCTTTCCTCTTTTGCATCAAAAACCGCAGTTTTTGCAAGTTCCCGCAATTTCGTCGCATAAAATTGCAAAAATATCCCGCATATTCCATCGCATTTTTTAAGAAAACGTGCCGCATGATCAAGGATTTTTGCCCGCAACAATCACAAAAAAATCCCGCGTTTTTCTGGAGGGACTGTAAAAAGAAAATCACTCACACGTGCACGAGTCACAAAAATCGGGCTGGTGTGCACGACGAAAATCAGCAGACGAAAACCGTGAGTGTCCGGTAGCCGGAGCGGAACACGGATTTGAGAAGTTTACTTTCGGCTTTAGAATATATCGCGCCCACAAATTAGCGTTGTGTGTTTTGCACGTGTCGTCCGCGTCGTTTTAGCACCCGATTCGCTCAAGCAAGCGAATCGGGTAATGGTTGCCACGAAAGTACTCGCGCCTTATTTCCAGACAGTAGCTTAGAGATGGCGGCTGGTACAATTTTCACAGCAGGAACTTTTTTTAAATGCTCGCTACAAATTACTACTGGAAAATGCACACAAACGCCCATTTTAAAATAAAATATCTTCTGTCGGCGCTTCATTTGGATAGAAAGTCAGCTGACGATGAAAGAATTTAAACACGCATGCCACCGTGCCGAATCGGCGCATATAGTTGGAAAGCAGCTGGTGAACGGGATGCACGGTTCCGAACGGACGTGCCACACGCTACAGTGGTGCAAGTGTATAGTGGATTCGCCCCGTAATGGTTAATGCTTCACTACATTTCAGAAGAACTCCATTGAAAAGACCCCCTCCAAACACTTAATCACACACTCATCGCCTTTTCTGCAACCCAACTAGGAATGCATGAGCTGCGTTTCTGACAATGCGACGTTTAAATACTAGTCTGATAATTGTAACAGTTGCCGGTAGAAAAAACAAACACAGTATGACCTCCATAACATCGTAACAATAATCAGCAGCAGTTCCAACTATGGGTGACTTTTGTATGTGTTTAGTAGAGCAATAGCAACTTTACAAGCAAAAACAACTGGTGGTTTAGTAAGTCCGCACTGAATAATAGGCCCCGAATGGCAATATTTTCATGTTAATGATTAAGATTGAAAAAAAAAAAAGTGCAAGAAAGGGGTGTGTGATGTCGATTACTTCATATAGTCATTTCACACTACGGTGAAGCACTGAACACAAAGGCAGCAGGAGAAATCATAAAAATCATTGCATTGCCGGCAATATCCTTATCATAGCTCTGTTTTGAAGCTGAGAGCAGACTTTAACCCCTTTTAACTGCATCACATCAGATTGCAAACGACTCTAAACTGTGAGTTAAAAACATGCATTTGCAGACGTTTCATCCAAACCTCGGCTTGAATGCTTGAAATTAGTTTTGCAGACGGAGCTCAAATATAATATCAGCACATAATTCCCATTTTATTACATAGTTCTGATGGCTTTCCTGTTATTGTAAGAATGAAGAACGCGTTGGTGTTTCCACTGCTATAATATTAATTATCCTGCAAGCCGATATAAAGCAGTACCATGCCTCATTACATGTGAAAATGCTCGAATTTATTTTTTATTATCACTCTACTGGTCACTTTTTTGACTCCAGTTTAATATTCAGCATCGGTTACCATTCGTGTCTACCTTTTTTATAGAATTGTTTCGTTTTTTTACTGAAGCAAAACTAATATTTGCACATTATTTTAGCGTATAAGGCACGTTATTTTAGTGTAATGCTGCTAAGCACGTGCTTCGGGTTCGGAAATGGAAAGGAAGACGTAATCGTTTCTCAAACAAACCGTCTCTGTTTTTGAAAGAGCTTCTAAGTTTGGCCTGAGCAACTAAGGGAGGGTCTTATCTTAACACATTGTCCTCAGTCGTTGCTATCAAAAACTCATCTGCGTACGAGTGTAAGGTCATGAAGAAACGAGAGGTGCCTCGAGTAATGGATTACTACATTTTTACTTTTTAGTTTCATAGAACGAAAAACAAAAACACAAGCTATGCATTTGTTCTTTATTTGGATGACAGGATTTGCTGATCAGAGACATTGTTGCAATAATATTTTGGCCTGAATGTTGATTTGAATCTGTTTATGAAGCCATTCATCCATCACGACAACAACCTGCAATATTCTTCCTTTGTGTCTTGAAATATTAGTTATATTATTATCACCACAACTGCTGAAAACAAAATTGTATTTTTTATGTGAAAATGTTGGATATGTTTGTTCAATGTTTAGAAGTCTCTGGTGAATAATTTTGATAGTAAGAGGCATTTTCTTTTTTTTTTTTTTTTTTTTTTTTTTGAAACTCTGCAATATGATAGATCATGGTATCGATCGAATCCGTGAGGCTGCTGTAATGTTTTGTCATCCCTGTATCACTCGTCCACGTCATCACGTCATACACTCAAAAAAATATTTCAGCCTAAACATAAGTTTTATGTCATTTAATTACATTGCAATTTTCCCTCCATTCGGATGACATAGTTTTAACATAAACAAACTAATAAACTTAATGTGATTCGTATTTGTCAGTCATACGTACATGAAATAGGTGAGATTTATGTAATAGTTCACAGGTTAATGAACACTGTTTAGTGGTCATGTGCGTTGAAGCAGCGTCAGAGTTCATGAGATCATTAAGAGATGATTGAGCAGTAATGATGAACGCCTGCTGTTAACAAGCAGAATCACTGAGAAACACAAGAACTACAACTGATGAAATCAACTGAAGATAAAAGACACTCAACTATTACATAAATCTCATAAATAAAACTGACAAATGTGAATCACATTAAGTTTATTAGTTTGTTTATGTTAAAACTATGTCATCCAAATGGATGGAAAATTGCGATGTCATTAAATGACAATATTTTTTTACGTCTGGCATAAGAACATTCATGTTTCCGTTATTGCTGTTCAATTGAAAGATGTGAATAGTTAAGCTGCGTAGACGGCTGGAAGCATAGGTTTGTCGTGTAAGAACTGCTTTACATTCGGTCTAACTGTGAAATATGAACGGATTGTGACGAGGGGGCCACAGAATTCCCTCTCTGAAGACAACCTCACAAACCTATCATGAGCTCTTCCAATGTTCCACTGTAAAACTTTTCTTTATTAAAGAAGGGAATGGGATTATTTATTTCTTTTATTTTGTCATATTTTTGTAAGACTTGAAATGGGATAATAAACAGATTTAAATTTATCGTTTTTCTGAGTTGTCTTTCAGTTACAGTTTTCTAATATAGTTTTTTTGGGCAAATTCGACAGATTTCAATTCCTGATTTGACGGGAAAAGGGTGAACCTTTGCTTGTCCTGAAATTCTGTGATTACTTTTCATTTGGGGGCATGAAGATGACTGCAAAATGTCGATACTCTGTTGTCTTGTGGAATGCGCGTACAAAATCACGATTATTATATTTACGGGTCGATTTGACTGCAGCTGGGCAGCTGTGAGCTGAAATAAAAACTTTCTTCGATGTATTTTGTTATGTCACTTTCTCAAGTCCCATCTTAGGGTATTTACATTTATGCAATTGGCGGACGCTTTCATCTGAAGAAAGACGTACATTTACAGTTCGCTAGGAATCAAAAGCACACAGAAGAGGTACTTTCACACTTCCTCTATTTAAAGTCGGCATGCAATGGAAGTTGTGACGTATATCCAAATGTGAAACTGCGAACAAGAAAAAATATAGGGCGGGACGTAATTTTGTCCTTCTAGGAATGATTGGATCGCTATTGGTCGATCTCATGTGAGTGACAGGTTGTCCCGCCCTCGCACCAGTAATCGACCCTTCGCAAAACCCGCCCCCTGTTGCTATACCCGAAAACCCATGCGCTCTCACGCTGTGAAAAATACATTGTTGAGCAAAGAGGACACTGACAACATATGAAACAGTTTCATATTTAAAATATTGTAATTTTTTTAAGCAATTGAATCAATAAATAGCGTCTAGTGTGTCTTTAATGTGTCGTGACAGATCGCTTTAGCTCAGATAACCTCTTCATACTAGTTCATTTATAGCATCAAATAAACAAGAAATGAACATCAGAAGGAATGTTGTTTCAATTTTTCAAGTTAAACAACGTTAATCTACTATACGCTTCTCACTGACGGCTTTGTCGGATTGAGTGACGGATTCGGCGTTATGATTGGTCCGATCGCCTGTCAATCAAACTGTTTGGGAAGGGTCAATTCCATCGGTAAAGAGAGGGGTAGTTATTTTGATTATAGAAATATGAATTTAAAAAATAACGGACGTGCACGGGTAAATAATTTATCAATATAAACACTTAAATATTCCAGTTACTAACTAATAACTTTGATTTCATGGTGGAAAAAAATTGGGATGAGAAATATTAATGGTAAAGGTTAACATAAGTATATTCTTTGACTGATTAAAATTGCACAACCTCATAAAATGTACTTTTTTGTATTCTTTCTTTTTTGATAGCGGTAATAGCAGGTTACCACAGTGTTTTTGTAGTAACAACAGCAGTAAGTATGGTATTTTGAAGGACACACGGTTACCATAGTGAGTGAGTGAGTGAGAGAGAGAGAGAGAGAGAGAGAGAGCGAGAGCGAGAGAGAGAGAGAGAGAGAGAGAGAGAGAGAGAGAGCGAGAGAGCGAGAGAGAGTCGCTTGTCAGTCGGTAGCTTTCAGTTGTTGCTGTTGTTGTTTTTTAGTCGCTCGTATTCACGCGTATTTCTGTTGTTGGTCCGTGAATTCGTGTCGTATTCAGTGGAACGGGGTTCAAAGCTCTGATTTCTGTCAGAGTTCAGGCCTGTCTGAGCACAAGCACCCAACAGGACTGAACTTCATCATGGACAAAGTAAGTTTTCGCTCTCATAACTTCGTATTTTCATGTCTCAGCTGACTGTAAAGGGATTGTGCGCTGAGATATCGTGTTAAATGCTAAATTCTGAACTATTTTAGCCGTTTTCGGGTTAGCATGCTAGGCCGCTTTAAACACTCATGGCTACTTCACGTACAATTTCCTTATAGCAACAGCCTGAAATAAACACGGTCACGTTTGAATACGGTCTCTAAAACTTTTATTTCATGGCTATCATGTGTTTTTGACATTTGAATAATCTTAAAATCACTTCCCACATGTCATGCTAACGTGTTAGCCTGCGTTAGCACGCTGACAAGCGCGAGCGAGACTCTCCTAAGCTTTTGTTCAGTCACGACCTGAATATATTCATTTTATTTGTGTTATTTTGCTCAAACGTGATCGCACAAAACGCTTCCTTTAAATAAAATCAAGCATATAAGCTCTACAGATCTGCTGGGGTTGACTGGCAACGCCCAAAGGTTTGACAAGCATCATCCTCCATCTGGATATGAGTTTACTCTCTCTGCTAATGTTTGGAAATGTGTTTTTTTTTTTACATGTATTATTTATTTAAGTGCTATTAAGGTTCCTCATGTTATTGATTATCTAAATACATAATTTGCATGCTTCTCTGACTACTTAAAATCATTGGCTGATGGGTTTTGTGATCAATAAATGTGCATTCATGGGATTTTTATGTGCAATAATTGTCTGTATCTAAACTGGTAATCATTTATATTCACTGATCTAAAAATGAATTGAACTCAGAAATAAGGGCGCACCTTGAAAAATGATCTCAAGTGTATTAATTTAGCACTTCTGATATACTTTCTAGTGAGTGTTTTAACCTCTTTTTGTCTCTGAATACTTTGAAGGCAGATTTCCTGAAAGGACTACCTGTGTATAACAAGACGAACTTCAGCAGATTTCACGCGGACTCCGTATGTAAAGCATCGGTGAGCTTCATGACTGAGCTGTTGACCGTCATCTTCCTGAATATTCAGTGAATGCATTACATTTTCAGCGTTTGTTTTAGTTGCATTAACAGTGCATTTATTGTGTGTTACAGAACAGAAGGCCGTCAGTATATCTGCCTACACGAGAGTATCCCTCGGAACAGAGTGAGTGCTTGTGTTGCTGCTGGATGAAGGACCACACGTTGCATTATAAAAATGAAAGTTGATGTGTCTCAAAATGCTTTTAGTTTCAGTCTGAAGCCTAATTTTTGTCTTTTTTCTCTCCTCAGTCATCGTCACAGAGAAGACAAACATCCTTTTGCGTTATCTTCATCAACAGTGGGATAAAAAGGCAAGTGTTTGTCAAGCTCTCAGCTGCATGGTGATGGAAAAATTGACTAATTTCATAACTGACATGATCACTGGTGCATGGGCAGAACAACCCGTCACTCACACGAGTCGCAGAAATGGCAAGCGAAACCATCCAATGGATAAATTCAATGTTTTTTTTTTTTTTATTTGGTTTACCGTTTAATCAAAATAAAGCCTATCAATATCTCTGCAACCGGCTCCAGCACACTTAGTACTGCAGTTTATGATGCTGTTGGAAGTGGTGGAGAACGTTTGAAGTGCTTCCACTTTTGAAAGCGAAATATTTTAGTAGAACGTATATTTTAGTCAGAATATTTTGTGCTCCCATTCTATTGCACTCCATCTGTTTGACGTGCGTTCTCGTGCCGCCTGTCCGTCATTGAAGACTAACAGATTTAAGACTTATGGAAATATTTTAACAATATATTTAATATATATATATTATGGAAAGTTATACACTAAGTATAACGTCTGGCCCTCATTCTGAACTTCTGTCAGAAATGATCCGTTTCAAGGGGCGGCTCCTTTAAGGCTTTGGCCACTGTTATGATTGGCGGATGTCATTGTATAGGAAACTGTTTCAACGCTGCCTTACTATTGCATGAGTAAGTATTCTGAAAACATTATCCGTATAAAACTCATTTCCAGACAAACCGTAAGTTAACAATCTCATAATGCTTCGTCTGTCAACAAAAATATTTTTGCAAACTCTCCACAGTTTAATTGTCCAAAATAAAAAAATCGCTAATTTGATTGAAATATAGCCAAAATAGCTCCTTTTTCGCAAAACATTAATAAAAGTCGCAGCAACAATGAGAGTCCCTAAATTTTGCGGCAAAAACCCCAAATTGACAACACATCCCCAGACCATCACACTACCACCACCGTATTTTACTGTTGGTATGATGTTTTTTTTTTTAAATGCGGTGTTACTTTTACGTCAGATGTAATGGGACACACACCTTCCAAGAAGTTCAACTTTTGTCTCATCAGTCCCAAAAGATCTTTTCTGGCAAAAATGAGACGAATGTGAAACTGGAACTCTGGCATGCAGGCCTTTTTTGCCCAGTCTCTTTCTTATGGTGACTATGGTCATGAACACTGACCTTAAGTGAGGCCTGCAGTTCTTTGGATGTTGTGTTGGGGTCTTTTGTGACCTCTTGCATGAGTCGTCGCTGTGCTCTTGGGGTAATTTTGGTTGGCCGGCTGGCCACTCGTACATATATTTATATATAATATGAATTTTAAAAAATAATAAATAACATTCTAATCAATTAATGATCTGTCTAATATTGCCTTGCAATATAACAATTATGTCTGCCGAGCTCTGATAAACATAGTTGGGCTTGTAACGTGAAGGTTGCTGGTTCGATTCCCATGCCGGCAGGAATTGAAGGTGGGGATTGTGAATGAACAGCACTCTCTCCACCTTCAATACCATGACTAAAGTGACCTTGAGCAAGACATGAAACCCCTAATTGCCTCACTTGTAAGTCGCTTTGGATAAAAGCGTCTGCTAAATGAATAAATGTAAGTCTTTTGTCCTTCAGCGGTACGGACTTGGCTGTCACCGGGTAGCGGCCGCATACTAATCAGACAGTCCACAGTTCGCTGTATTCGTCATTAATTACTAGACAGACCCTCTGATAACTTTTTTTCCCCGTACAGTTGTATATTTGGAGAGCCTTTTGGCCACCACACAGGCTCATGGCGTGATTGCGAGCGAATGGGAGATGTGTGGCCAACCGGGTTTAATTGTCCAAAATAAAAAAATCGCTAATTTGATTTAAATATAGCCAAAATAGCTCCTTTTCACAAAACATTAATAAAAGTCACAGCAACTATTTGAGAGTCCCCAAATGGGCAACACTGGTCAGAATGTTCACTAACAGTATGCTGTTGAAAATTGATTCACCCCTAAGCGAAGAATAGAAAAGAGTATATCGGGGCCTTAAAACATGCCCATCAAGTGCATGTTTAATAGGAAAAACCATGGAAAAGCAGCACAGTGGAATGGAAAAAATGTTCTCCCTTGGTGAGAAATGTAATATGAATTTTAAACGCTTGTTGTTGTTTTTGTCATGCAGAATGCAGCTAAAAAGCGAGAGCAGGAGCAAGCAGAAGGAGAGGGTGGCAGCCCAGCGCCGCCCCGCAAAATCGCCCGGACAGACAGCCAGGAGATGAACGAGGACTCGTAGAGGAACCCGCCATCCAACAGCACAAGAACGGACACAACAAGCCCAAACACCCGCACACCACACAGGAACATCGTCTCAGAAAGAAGGAAATGGAACACTTATCTTACAGTGTGCTTTTTTTTATTTTACTGAGTGCTTCCTGATGCAGTCAGTGGCCGGTTCGGAACGTGCGGGGGCACAATGGGTCTCTGCCGAACTCTGAACTGCTTGGGGGTGAGAGGGGGAGGGGGCGGGTTCTGCAATATTCATCAAGCACATAATAAGGAATGTCTGCTGTGAAAATTACTATTTTTTTGAGACACTATTAATGCAGTTTGAGTTTAAAAACACCCTAGTTATCTCAGCTGTGGATTTTTTGCTTTCGTGTTATACTTTGCCACAGGCGCTAAAAACACAGGGTCTCTCTTAAGTGTCCAAAAAGGGAAATTTCAGAAAAGTACGGCCTCGTTTGGGCAGATTTAGATGTAGTGTTTCGTGTTGGTAATGTAACAGTCTTCCTAGCAGGTGCATAATTGTGCATGAATGCACTGTTGGGACTGTTGTCACAGACTGAGGATGACATTTCTGGTGATGTGATGAAATACAAACGGTGACTTACAAATGTCGATGTCTCTCTGGCTTCCTCCCGTCGTCATATATGAGCCTTCAGTGCTGTGTTAGTTTCAGCAGGAATCATAAATCGATCTGACTCGGATCATTTACCTAATCCCTGCGCGATCCATTTCTGTGTATTTTTCCCAGGTTCGAGATGAATAATTTCTCCTTAGTTTTCTGGGTTTGTAGTTGTGGGAGTTCTGAGATTTAAGGTGCATCTATGCAGCAGTTCCTCTCTAAACCTGCAGAGGGAGTCGGTGAACTGTGGTTGTGGGACAATAAACAGTAGGAGCTTTACACATTGGCTGAGAGCATTAAGCCCCGTGTTTAGAGTCCACAACATCCGTAAAACTGTGTTTTCACTGTGGCTGGAGACGTAATGTTAGGTTAAGTCAAGCTGTTTCCTGGCAAAGTGTGTTCGTGTTAAAAAGCTGAAATTATTATATTTAAACCATCGACATAAAACAGAAAATCACGCCTGCGTTGTGGCTTTGGAATATGTTTTGAGTAAAGGAAATATTTAAAACCTCTAAGGGGGGGAGGAAGTGTGCAGAGAGTCTAATTCTAGCCGAAAGAGTTACCGCAATTACACCTGCATTTGTATGTTATTGTTCTTATGAAGCCTTTCCAACTTCTATGTTTGAGGTTAACATTTTTTTTTGTGAATCAAAATAAAACTGAAATTAAAAAAAAATATTGTCAAGTGAAGTTTCATTTGCATTTCAAGGTAATTCGTAATCAATTCAAGGCAAGAGATTATGGTCGAATACTTAAAATTGGACAGCCAGTGGCACGTTTTCAGCGAGGCTGTAACGGCATATGCTCAACAGGTGTAATCCGCTTTAATCTGGAGTTCTTACTGTGCCCATGCTGGCACGTAGATTTGGAAGGGAATGACGGCGAAAAACGGTCCCGTTGTTGTTCTTGTCATTTATTGTTTTGTTTTTACATCAAATGAAGTCATTAAAGTATATTTGAGGAATTTTATAGTGTGGGACAGATTCTATTTAGATTAGATTATTGGATTGAGGGTAGCAGATTACCAACCCACCATTTCATTACACTGGGAAGAGACAATACTGGAGTCAACAATCCGTCTTTTTCATGTATTGGGAACATTGGTAATCAGGTAAGTCATTTCAATGTACAGTATGTGAAGGAATATAAATTTATTTATACCTAAAATTGGAGGCAACCTACAAGGCCAAAGGCATTTTTCGGACTAACAACACCGCATTCGCTTCCATCAAAGTCGGCTGTTTACTTAGAATTTATCCCTGACAGCCAAAGAAAAGATGCTTCGTTATGTCTACATGAGTTTGAGTACTTGGATGTCAGTTGCATTAATAAAAACCTATTGATTTTTTTTTTTTTTTTAAGGCAAAACTGAGGATCAATCTTAGAATTTATAGTAAAAAACAACCAACTTAATTCCAAATAGACTTTTGAGGCACTATTAATTTGCTATAAATGTGAAATAGAATTCTATAATTAATAAATGATAGATATGTTTTGTAAATGTACTGTCCAATAATGATCCAAACACATTTGGGGGGTTGAATTTTGGGAATTGGGGCAGAAACTATATTTTTCCCCCATGACAGTGTGTGCAAATCTGCAAATAAGCATTACTGTGTGTAACATGCATGTAATATGATATAATATGATAAAAACAGTCAGGACAGATCCAGCATCATTGGGAGAATGGCTAAAAGAACACGACTTTTGAGAAAAGGGATGTTAGTAGGTTGCAAAATTCTGTGAGAACAAGTGTAGCTAATAGAAATGAAAGCAAAGTATTGTATTTGATGCAAAAACAACCCAATTTCTACCATCAAGCATGATCTGGGCTCTCTTTGGCCAAAGGAACTGGACAGTTTTATGTCATTTAATGACATAGCAATTTTCCATCCATTTGGATGACATAGTTTTAACATAAACAAACTAATAAACTTAATGTGATTCATATTTGTCAGTTTTATTTATGAGATTTATGTAATAGTTGAGTGTCTTTTATCTTCAGTTGATTTCATCAGTTGTGTTTCTCTGTCCTTCAGTGATTCTGCTTGTTAACAGCAGGCGTTCATCATTACTGCTCAATCATCACTTAATGATCTCATGAACTCTGACGCTGCTTCAACGCTACTTTAACTCAGTAGTGCGCACACACGTGACCACTAAACAGTGTTCATTAACCTGTCAACTATTACATAAATCTGACCTATTTCATTTACATATGACTGACATTTACATATGAATCACATTAAGTTTATTCAGTCCCTCCAGAAAAACGCGATTATGCGATCGCTTGATTTCATGCATAATCAGCCAAAGTCCGCATATTTATGCGGGGGTCACATTTTTTTCAAATACGCCGCACTTTCGCTGCATAAATTGCCGATTTCAGCAAGAAAAATATGCGGGGCTAGCATGATTTCATAATCCCTGTATTTTCGTTGCAAAAAAGTCTCATATATCTTAGCAGAAAGTTGAAAAATGTTACATTTACTTCACACAAGTAAAGCACCATTATTTTCCCCGTTGCCATGGGAACCTCATGAAGTGACGTAATGACGCGACGTGAACGTCATCTGTAAACCCCGCGGTGAAACGCGCCAATAATTCTCATTTGCCAACAAAAATAAGCTCAAAAGAGCACGTGAAGCAGTTTCCCGCTCTTTTACATGATAGTGGGGGCAAATTAACTGTCAGTTTCAAGTATATTAGTAGTGTGTAAAATAATTCACGTTGCAGTAAGATGCACTTTGTGCACTGGAAGCACTTGATTTAACAGAAGATGTGTGTTTTGTATCGCTACCTCTGTAAAACAGGAAGCACACATTTTATTTTTTTATATTTTATTTATTCATTTTTACAGAAGTTGAATATTCCTTTTGTAAAGCGACAGAACTAATTTGACTCTATTTTGTAATGTTGAGCCGTGTGTTGATGAAGGTCTGAAATAAAACAGAATGAGAACTTCAATATTCTGTGATTTAGTAATCCTGCCTCTTGACATGAAGGCAGTATCTAGTGAGAACAGTGTGTTGGGGGGGGGGGGGGGGGAAATCACCTTTCTTTCCTCTTTTGCATCAAAAACCGCAGTTTTTGCAAGTTCCCGCAATTTCGTCGCATAAAATTGCAAAAATATCTCACATATTCCATCGCGTTTTTTAAGAAAACGTGCCGCATAATCAAGGATTTTTGCCCGCAACAATCACAAAAAAATCCCGCGTTTTTCTGGAGGGACTGTTTATTAGTTTGTTTATGTTAAAACTATGTAATCCAAATGGATGGAAAATTGCTATGTAGTTAAAATACATAAAACTTAGGTTTAGACTGAAATATTTTTTTGAGTGGATGGAGTATGTGTGGGTCCATGATCAGCCAAAGTGAATTTTGCAGAAGCCCATCTACTAAAGCATTGATTCCTGGAGAACCCAACTGTACTTCTTATCTCCGCAGGCGTTCACCATGCTCACCAGCTTTGTGGATGGAATATTCTGTTGCTTTACAGGGAAGTCCACTAACGTGGTGGTCCCTATTGAATCGTCCGAGCCCACCGATGGTTTCGAATTTGTTGAGGTGAAACCAGGAAGGGTTCTGAGGGTTCGACATATTATCCCAGACAGACCAGTGATCGAGGAGCCGGGGACTGGGGAAGGGGGTACGGTGAGCTGCAAGCGCAAAATCTCAGTGTACCGAAACGGACAGCTTCTGATTGAGAACGTCAACGAAGCCACCCATCCGGAGCTGGTCCGCTATCAGAATGGAGACAGCACTGTGGACATGGAAGTTTCCAACTGTGAGGCTCCCGCAGCAGGCCAGGCTACTGAGGCGGCGGCACCGGGACAGGCTACAGATCCCAAAACTGAACCAGTGCAGCGGCGGAGACGCAAACCCAAGCGCTCCATCGTGATCGACTGCGAGCGGAAGATCGCCTGCTGCAAAGGTACTCACCCCGACGTGGCCTTGTTTTTCATACACGGAGTCGGGGGATCGCTGGATATCTGGGGAAGCCAGCTGGACTATTTCTCCCAACTTGGTTACGAGGTCATCGCCCCAGACCTGGTCGGCCACGGTGCAAGTTCAGCCCCTCAGATCCCCGCTGCCTATACCTTTTATGCTCTGGCTGAGGACGTCAGAATCATCTTCAAGCGATACGCAAAGAGACGGAACATTTTAGTTGGACACTCATATGGGTGAGAAACGGTCCACACTTTTACCTGGTAGATGCAGATCCATTTTCCCTCTAATTCGAGCGTTTTCTTTCTTTGAGCAGTGTCTCGTTTTGCACCTTCCTGGCTCACGAGTATCCGGATCAAGTTCATAAGGTGGTGATGATTAACGGTGGAGGTCCCACAGCACTCGAGCCAAGTCTCTGCTCTGTCTTCAGCTTGCCCACGTGTGTCCTTAATTTCCTGTCCCCGTGCCTCACCTGGAGTTTCCTCATGTAAGAATAACGGTGCCTTTTTCCAGCTTAAACACCTTGTCCATTTAACGTTTTTTACTAATAAATGTGCTTTTTTCTTTCTTCAAGGGCTGGATTTGCCCATCAGGGAACAAGAGAAAAGAAACTACTCAAAGAGAACAATGCCTTCAACGTGTCTTCCTTCGTTCTGCGGTCCATGATGAGTGGACAGTACTGGCCGGAGGGTGATGAGGTTTACCACGCTGAAATCACAGTGCCTGTTCTGCTGGTCCACGGCATGTACGACAAGTTCGTCCCAGTACAAGAGGACCAGCGTATGGCAGAGGTACAATGATCGTCCATCAAGTTGTGGAGATTCTGTAGGGTTTTGGTGGCAGTTGATCACAGATACATGTTGATAACTCTTTTCTCCTTCTCGTAGATCCTCATGCTGGGGTTCCTGAAGGTCATTGATGACGGAAGTCACATGGTTATGATGGAGTGCCCGGATGTAGTTAACACTCTCTTACATGAATTCTTCCTGTGGCAGCCAGCAACCGCCTCGAAACCCAAACAGGAAGTAGCCCCTACAAAGACGACCACCAAACCTCCAGAGGACACGATAAGACCAAAAACTGCTCCTAAGTCACCCTCCAAATCTCAGCCAGACTTATTAAGACCAACAACTGCACCAAAAACCATCAATTCTGGGTCAGAGACCTCAGTGGACAGCAGATCTAAGGGCAAGAAGTAATACCAAAAGTTACGGTAGACATTTAAGGTGTCTTCCATGTGGGACAAATTTAAGGGAACAGTTTGAATGAAGGACGTCCTGCCCGTTGGTCTATGTGTGACTTCAGACTGACTGAGGGAAGAGCACAGGGGGACATTTGTCCCAGAGCAGAGCGGTTGAATATTTCCAGCTTTTGAATGAAATGAAGAGAGGACGGTTTTTTTTTTATTTTATTTCATTTTTTTTCACTCAAATGAATGGTTTGCATTCTTGTCTACTATGGGATTTATTTGCTTAAATAGGATAAAATGTGTAATGATATTGTCAGCTCAAAGATGTTTATGCTGGTCTCAATATTAAATATTCACAAAGAAATACTGTTGCTGTGGATGCTTTTCGTCTATTTATTTATTTAGGGTTTAATATCGGCTCATATCCATTTCTGAGTTACTCAGCTGTAATGGAAAGTAGAATATTCTGTTTTTAAACTTTCATATTAGTTTATGCTTTTTATGTTGAAAGTTCCTGATCCTGGGATGAGGATCAGCACCTTTAAGATGGAAAAGGGTGGCTTGTCCTCTTCAGGTTGGTGGAGAGCTCCTGCCTATTGGGATTTTGTTCACGAGTGAGGGAAAGGAGGAGCGTGAGTTACGGTAATGTATAGAAGCACGTCTGTCGTGAAAACTCAACGCAGTGTCAGTGAACACACACAGGTAATCTGTCAGCGATAACAAGGCAAGTGTGAAGAAAAGAAAAGTGGACATGGAAAATAGACGACTCAAATGTGAATGGACCGATTTTTTTTTTTTTTTGCCTGAACAATCACAACAAAGAAGGAAAGAAAGTATGTGAGAAAGTGTTTGCTTATATATATATATATATATATATATATATATATATATATATATATATATATATAACTAAAATATATATATATATATAAATAATACATATATATAAATAAATAATATATATATAAAAATAAATAATATATATATATATATATAAAATAATATATATATATATATATATATATTATATATATATATATAAATATACACACACATATACATATATATATATATATATATATATATATATATATATATATATACACACACACACATACCGGTATATATCTTAATAGGATTGCTGGATAAAGAAGTTGCCATCTAAAAATATAAGCAGGTTTATTTTAAAGAGAATTTTCATATTTATAATTCATTATATATTAATTAAAATAGATATAAATTATACATATATATATATATCGGATACCATGATTTAAGATATTGGCATCGGTCATTAAATTACCAATATCAGTCAAATATTGGCCTTTGGCTTTGTATTGTTGGCAGAATTTGGCCCTTGGTGAAAACTAATTGAGGAACCCTACTATATATCGCTTATTTATGTTACTAATATATTAATATTATCAATGAATTGCTTTGTAAGCTCTAACAGCAACAACTGTTGTATCATCCATGACACCAAATCAACACACTTAGACATTAAAAATCAAGAATTGAGAGAGTTAGACCAGAAATGTCAAAGAGCAACAAACCTCTGTCCAAAGTTACTGAACTAATACTTGAAATAAAACTTTATTATAACCTGATTCAACATGAGATACTATTTAAGCAACACAATCTGTCAATGGGACCCTTTAAAAATGATCTAGAGTACAATTTTGGTACCAATATGTACTTTTGAGGTGCTAATATGCACTCTTTAGGTACAAACGTGTGCCCCACTGACAGCTTTTGTACCTTTTTTTCCTGAGAGCACCACGATTAAAGCTTTTAAATGAACATTTGATACCGTCACATGACGAAGACACAGTTTCAACTGAAGTAGGACTATAATTACATAATTATTAAAAGCAGTTTGAAGCAGAAATATTGAAAATAGGCTACTTGGGAGAAAATGAAGCATCAAACCCAGAACTGCTCAGAGATTCATTCGTATTTCAGATTAGAGAACAAACTGAAGCATGATTTGAGAAGACATGGAGGAGCACTGGAAGCTGAAAAACAGGTTGTAATATGAAAAACCATGTCATATTTCAGCGGTTACAGGTTAAATGGGTGTAATGCTGTATTGCGCGGGCCGTTGTCAGAAGTACGAGATGAGGGCGGTGTACTAACAAACACCATCTGTATTGTTATAAGGGAAGGTTTAGGGTATGTGTGGACATTAATTAAGCCTTAAATTACATTAATATCACGCTGGAAGCTTAATCTGACAGGTTGTCAGAGAGGATGCGAATAAATGAAGAACAGAGACTCAGAACTCCAGAAATGAATGGATAAAACTGTAAAGACTTTTGAAACTGAAAACATGCCAGGGTTTAATCCAATCACAACAATCAGTCTATTGCAAAGCAAACCGTTTAGTGACATCCTGAAAATCCAAACCACTTCAGACTCGATGCCCTACGAAGACAATGGAGGTAGTCTTTTTGTTTTTGGAGTCCTCGGCTCATTTTATTCACTTTCATTTAATTAAAATACTTCTCAAATGTTTTACTCCCTCCAAAGACGGTTTAAAAAAAATTAAAATTAACGGAGAGTGCACGGTCTTGTTTGCAATATACAGCTGGCTACATAGTTTGTAACGTTTTGAACTGAAAATAAAGCTAAAATCTCATTATTTACACACTGCCTCTTTTTTTTCCGCAAAGTGCAACGCCGACGCTCTGTAGTGGATTCACATTCACGAGCGAGGATTTCCGGTTAAAGGTTTTGATTTCAGTTCAGTGAAGCTCAACTTCCACAAGAACGAACAGAAAAGGCCCCACGCATCGTTATATGGAAGTCAAAATGAAAACACGCGCACTGCCATATGTGAATCTGATAGATGTGTGCCTACTGATGCACAAAATCTAACTAAAACTGTAGCTTTTACACGCAAAAAAAAAAAAAAAAAGACAAAATTAGAGGCTGTTTTGGAGGCTTTTATTTACATACTCAATTACTTTACTTCAGAGGAATGAAGCGGGAAGAATGAGTGGCTCCAATACCAGGACGACCGTGTTTAACAGGCTTGTATGTGATGGAGAACTCTCCAAGGTAATGACCGATCATCTCAGGCTGAAGAGAGAAAATTCATGTCATTAGCTGGACTCTGCTGGGTCTTGTAAATTCATTATATTAAAAAAAAAGATGCTTTCATTCACAATGCATGTTAGTAATATTTAAAGGGTTTGTTCACCCCAAAATGAAAATTGTCATTAATTACCGTAATTTCTGGACTATTGAGCGCACCTGAATATAAGCCGCACCCACTGAATTTTAAAAAAAGTATTATTTTGAACATAAATAAGCCGCACACGTCTATAAGCCGCAGGTGTCTACAGGTACATTGAAACAAATGAACCTCTAAAATCCTCAAACTTCATCATTGTTTTGGCTTTCAGTCGGATCTGCCGCGAATGTTCGTTCACATTCTGTCACGTGCTCAGTTTTTTGGCGGCATGTTCACTGTTTAGATTAAATCGAGCGCGCTCAAACTTCCCGTCATTCTGATTACGGTCGTCATTTTGTCTCCCTCATCATGACAAAGACACGGAGAAATGCATATGATGCTGCTCTCGAGTTGTTGGAAAAGGAAATAGAGCTTCATGAGTCGATGATGAGACGCTGGAAACAGCAGCGTGAGGAATTGACTCGGCGCTAAAAGACAACTAAGGGGCCGTTCGCGTCTTTTGCGCGACATATGCATTTCTCCGTCTTTGTCATGAGCGGGAAAAATCCATATATTAGCCGCGTCTTTGTTTAAGCCGCAAGGTTCAAAGCTTGGGAAAAAAGTTGCGTCTTATAGTCCGGAACTTGTGCCTCACATTTTGCGTGATCGCGTCGCTCGAACTCTTCTAGAGAGGGTCGACGCTTCAAATTGAGGCGAAAGCTGATTGGTTCCTCATCGACAAATGGATAAAGAAAAGCGTTTGGCAAATCCTTTTTTAAAAAGCCATTTAAAATGATTCACAAATGTTTTTTTTTTTGTTCTATTAATCTACGTTTAAAAACAGGAATTAAATAAACGACTTTAAATATATCCATTTATTTGCCTATATAAAAGTGATTTATTTATATACATTTTTATGTGTGAATTATTCAATGAATTGATTCTTCATTTTATTTTTATGTGTGAATTATTCAATGAATTAATTGATTCTTCATTTTAGTTTTATGTGTGAATTATTCAATGAATTAATTGATTCTTCGTTTTATTTTTATGTGTGAATTATTCAATGAATTAATTGATTCTTCGTTTTATTTTTATGTGTGAATTATTCAATGAATTGATTCTTCATTTTAGTTTGTGTAAATTATTAAATGAATTAATTGATTCTTCGTTTTATTTTTATGTGTGAATTATTAAATGAATTAATTGATTCTTCATTTTATTTTTATGTGTGAATTATTCAATGAATTAATTGATTCTTCATTTTAGTTTTATGTGTGAATTATTCAATGAATTAATTGATTCTTCATTTTATTTTTATGTGTGAATTATTCAATGAATTAATTGATTCTTCATTTTATTTTTATGTGTGAATTATTCAATGAATTAACTGATTCTTCATTTTATTTTTATGTGTGAATTATTAAATGAATTAATTGATTCTTCATTTTATTTTTATGTGTGAATTATTCAATGAATTAATTGATTCTTCGTTTTATTTTTATGTGTGAATTATTCAATGAATTAATTGATTCTTCGTTTTATTTTTATGTGTGAATTATTCAATGAATTGATTCTTCATTTTAGTTTTGTGTAAATTATTAAATGAATTAATTGATTCTTCGTTTTATTTTTATGTGTGAATTATTAAATGAATTAATTGATTCTTCATTTTATTTTTATGTGTGAATTATTCAATGAATTAATTGATTCTTCATTTTAGTTTTATGTGTGAATTATTAAATGAATTAATTGATTCTTCATTTTATTTTTATGTCTGAATTATTAAATGAATTAATTGATTCTTCATTTTATTTTTATGTGTGAATTATTCAATGAATTAATTGATTCTTCATTTTATTTTTATGTGTGAATTATTCAATGAATTAATTGATTCTTCATTTTATTTTTTTATGTGTGAATTATTAAATGAATTAATTGATTCTTCATTTTATTTTTATGTTTTTATTTTTGTGTGAATTATTAAATGAATTAATTGATTCTTCATTTTATTTTTATGTGTGAATTATTCAATGAATTAATTGATTCTTCATTTTATTTTTATGTGTGAATTATTCAATGAATTAATTGATTCTTCATTTTATTTTTATGTGTGAATTATTAAATGAATTAATTGATTCTTCGTTTTATTTTTGTGTGAATTATTCAATGAATTAATTGATTCTTCATTTTATTTTTATGTGTGAATTATTCAATGAATTAATTGATTCTTCATTTTATTTTTATGTGTGAATTATTCAATGAATTAATTGATTCTTCATTTTATTTTTATGTGTGAATTATTCATGAATTAATTGATTCTTCATTTTATTTTTATGTGTGAATTTTATGTGTGAATTATTCAATGAATTAATTGATTCTTCATTTTATTTTTATGTGTGAATTATTCAATGAATTAATTGATTCTTCATTTTATTTTTATGTGTGAATTATTCAATGAATTAATTGATTCTTCGTTTTATTTTTGTGTGAATTATTCAATGAATTAATTGATTCTCCATTTTAGTTTTATGTGTGAATTATTAAATGAATTAATTGATTCTTCATTTTATTTTTATGTCTGAATTATTAAATGAATTAATTGATTCTTCATTTTATTTTTGTGTGAATTATTAAATGAATTAATTGAATGAATTAATTGATTCTTCATTTTAGTTTTATGTGTGAATTATTAAATGAATTAATTGATTCTTCATTTAATCTTTATGTCTGAATTATTAAATGAATTAATTGATTCTTCATTTTAGTCATTTTAGTTTTATGTGTGAATTATTAAATGAATTAATTGATTCTTCATTTTATTTTTATGTGGCACTCCCGCTCCTCCATAATATACCTCTCAGATTGTTAAAAATCTGAGAATTTGACGGGTTTGGAACGACATGAGGGCGAGTAATTAATGACAGAATTTTCATTTTTAAGTGAACTAACACTTAAGTTTTGTGGCACACAGGAGTTAATTTTTTCTAAGTACACTTTCAACAGTGCATGATTCACACCCACCTTGATTTCAACCTGGTTGAAGGTCTTGCCGTTGTACACGCCGACCATGGACCCGACCATCTCCGGCAGGATGACCATGTCTCTCAGGTGAGTTTTCACCACCTCTGGTTTCTCCATGGGAGGCGCCTCCTTCTTGGCCTTACGGAGGCGTTTAAGGAGAGACTGCTGCTTCCTCCTGAGGCCGCGGTTCAGCCTCCTCCTCTGTCTGGCACAGTAGAGCTGCATCAGCTGCTCACTGAGGAAACAGACACTAGCTTAGTCAATATTTCTACACAAGCAGAATTAAAATCACTGACCATAACTCAGAACTTTGGAAAAGAACAAGAGTAGAAATTAGAGTTTAAGTTCAGGATACTGTAGTGCATCGATCACAAAATATCTCATCCATTCCGGCCTGTCTTGCATACCAATGGGATCTGAGCTGCGGTAGATGGAAATATTTTGACAAAGCTCAAGTAATATGGAATACTTTTATGGTGTTTTGTCAATTTAAGAACCGTTACACGGGAAAGAGATCTATGGAAGCTGGTTTCCACCATAGAATAAAAATGTAGCCATGATATTTTCCTCACCATTCCTACTTTGTAGAATTGCAAGTTTACATCTCACATTTTAAAAGTGTTCTCATAATTCTAGTTTCCATTAGAGATTTTTTTTTAGAGAATTGAGATTTTAGGTCTCGCTATTCTGACTTTTTCCCTTAAGAAACTCACCGTAGAATAAAAGAGGTAATCTCTAAAATAAAGATATGAGCTCGCAATTGACTTTCGTTTGATTGACAGGCGATCTGACCAATCATAACCCTGAATTGGCCATTTTGGTGGAGTCAGGTGGAGTTAGTAGATTAACGTTGGTGAACTTGAATCACGTCTTTCCGCGCTTGAAGCAACATTCATGTTTATTTGATGCTATAAATGAACTAGTATGAAGAGATGATCGAGGAGCTCCAGCGATCTGTCACCACACTTTAAACGCTTTTTATTGATTAAACTGCTTTTAAAAAATGTGTTGTCAGTGTCCTTTTCTTTGCTCCGCGATGTATTTTTCACTGCGTGAGAACATGATGTGTGGCGTGAGAGCGCATGGGATGTCGGACATAGCAACGGTAACTAAAGGGAGCGGGACTTTACGACTGAAGTCCAATTCTGAAGTGGATAAAGAGTCTTTTAAATCTCAGAATTTCGAGATAAACCTTGTAAACTTGCAAATGCGGCTTTATAACACTCAATTCTGAGTAGGGCTGTGCAATTAATCGCAATACAATCGTGATTTGAGCACATGCAATTTCTAAATCGAACAAGTCTGCAACTTTATTTGTTAATTTATTTATATTTTAATTAAAAAAAAAAAAAAAAAAACCTATCCTTCCCTTTTCCCTTCCTACTCTAGCTTATGATACATATTACACAGCCCTAATAAAGAGTCCTTTAAATCTCAGAATTTTGAGATAAACCTTGTTAACTTGCAAATGCTGCTTTATAGCACTCAATTCTGAGAAGAATAGATTTTCATTCAGTGGCAGAAATAAGTTTCCACAGAAAACAGACAGGAATTTCCACCGAATCTTTTGTTTCCCTTCAGGAGAAAGCCAATTTTTAAGTGACCCACTCCTCTCTCTCCTCACTCGTTCATTCACTCACTCGACCACACTTTCCCAGAGGTTCGACTCACTAGGACATGTCCAGCAGCTGGTCCAGGTCCACTCCTCTGTAGGTGAACTTCCTGAAGGTACGCTTCTTCTTCTGCTCGACGTCCGCCTGAGGGAAACACAACACCGTCAGCCTGTACTTGACTGTTAGCATCTTAACCAACAGACAAACAGCGACTGATAACATAAGATCAGTTCGTATTTAATCGCGTTACGCGGGAAAATTAAGAGTAAACGGCTCTGGAAATCCATCACCGCGCGACTGACGCTACAAATCGTACGAACATCTATCTATACATTCATTTCAGGCGAGAAATAATGGCCTGAAAACGTGCTTTAATACTTATTTATCCCTTATTCGTGTTATCCAATCTAATATGTATCATATTTATTATAGATTTCTATGGATTGTTGTAGTTTTGCTATTCACAAATAAATCGTGAACCTACCATCTTGAGAGACTCCCGGAAAAGGAAGAAGGCTGGATAGGCGCAGTGATATCGCGAGAGTTCAGTGAATGTTCGACGAGATTAGTACGTCTCTCTCTAGCGGAGAGGAGGGAAATGAATTCGTTCACGTTGACATGAAATGAGAATGCGGTTGATCCGTTAAATCAAGAAATCCTCGTAAATGCACTGTGGCATCGATGAAACTGTGCTTAACAGTGTAAGGTCGGGAGGATCTTTTTTTTAAAAAAAAAAAAAAGAAATTAATACTTTTATTCAGCAACAATACATTAAATTTATTAAAAGTGACAGGGAAGACTCTTACAACGCATGTTTGTTGCAAATAAACACTGTTCTTTTGAACTTTTTATTCAAAGAATCCTAGAAAAATGAATAATGGGTTCCACAAAAATATTAAGAAGCGCAACTGTTTTCTGTGGAAGCCCGTTCCCGCCACTGTTGAGATAAAAAAATATTCCGTAAGTCATAATAATGAGAAACTTTCTCATGATAATGAGTTACAAAATACTATTCTGAAAAAATAAATCTCATAATAATGACTTAACATCTCATAATAATGACTTAGTATCTCGTAATAATGACTTAGTATCTCATAATAATGACTTAGTATCTCATAATAATGACTTAGAATCTCATAATAATGACTTAGAATCTCATAATAATGACTTAGTATGTCATAATAATGACTTAGTATCTCATAATAATGACTTAGTATCTCATAATAATGACTTAGTATCTCATAATATAGTATCTCATAATAATGACTTAGTATCTCATAATAATGACTTAGTATCTCATAATAATGACTTAGTATCTCATAATAATGACTTAGAATCTCATAATAATGACTTAGAATCTCATAATAATGACTTAGTATGTCATAATAATGACTTAACATCTCATAATAATGACTTAGTATCTCATAATAATGACTTAGAATCTCATAATAATGACTTAGTATCTCATAATAATGACTTAGAATCTCATAATAATGACTTAGAATCTCATAATAATGACTTAGTATCTCATAATAATGACTTAGTATCTCATAATAATGACTTAGTATCTCATAATAATGACTTAGAATCTCATAATAATGACTTAGAATCTCATAATAATGACTTAGTATCTCATAATAATGACTTAGTATCTCATAATAATGACTTAGTATCTCATAATAATGACTTAGAATCTCATAATAATTACTTAGTATCTCATAATAATGACTTAGTATCTCATAATAATGACTTCTCATAATAATGACTTAGAATCTCATAATAATGACTTAGTATCTCATAATAATGACTTAGTATCTCATAATAATGACTTAGTATGTCATAATAATGACTTAGTATGTCATAATAATGACTTAGAATCTCATAATAATGAATTAGAATCTCATAATAATGACTTAGAATCTCATAAGGACTTAGAATCTCATAATAATGAATTAGAATCTCATAATAATGAATTAGAATCTCATAATAATGACTTAGAATCTCATAATAATGACTTAGAATCTCATAATAAGGACTTAGAATCTCATAAGGACTTAGAATCTCATAATAATGAATTAGAATCTCATAATAATGAATTAGAATCTCATAATAATGACTTAGAATCTCATAAGGACTTAGAATCTCATAATAATGACTTAGAATCTCATAATAAGGACTTAGTATCTCAAAATAGTGAGAAACGTTCTCATAATAATGACTTAACATCTCATTATTTTGAGATACTAAGTCATTATCATGAGAACGTTTCTCGTTATTACAAGATTTATTTTTTCAGAATAGTTTTAGTCTTTTTTCCACCAGATCATCATATCCGAAGGATCATGTGACACTGAAGACTGGAGTAATGATGCAGGAAATTCAGCTTTGAATAAATTACTTGTAAAATATATTTAAATTTTAATAATGTTTCACAACATTACTATATTTTGATGAGCTTTGCTGAGCATAAGACACTTCTTTCAAAAACATTAAAAAATATTTCAAAGCCTTTCGAACAAATGAGAAAATTTAATTTGATGATTTCTGGTACTTACTTTTAGGAAGTTGACATTCTGTGGTTGGACATGCTATACTGTTTTTATTAATTAATAGTTGTTATGCATTCAACTTTCATGACCTCATATTTGTACATTTGTCACACCAAGTGAATATAAAATGGTGACTGAAAGTAAAAAATGCTCGAGACTTACTTTCTTTCATACATTAATATGAGCTTGGATGTTGAATTTCATGTACAAGTTATATGTGAACTGTAATCTATTTACTGTAATATAATATTAAGATGATGACAGATATCAAACTGAAACAAAAGAACACTTCATATTTCACAAGTTCATGTCGTCTTGGAATTTGGTTAATTTCTAAAGCAACCGCAATGAATTGGCACAAAATAGTTTCTTTAAATCATTTATTTCAAATAAACTCTCATTTTTGTGTTTTTTTTTTCTTTTTTGCATAAGTGCAAAAGTGCACCAACAGCCACCTGAGGGAAGTCTACGTCCTTAAATAAAAAAACAAGAAAAGCGCACATATATTAGTACAAAATTCTTTAAAAAATTGCACAGTTTAGGTGTATAATACACATTTGTAATCTATTTCAAACTTAAATAAACGGTAAAAGGCTCATAGAGTAAACAAAATTCACAAAATTGAAAATAAAAACATTTCCCCACTAATATAATTAAAGCTGAATAACTGGGAGACCCTGTCGCCGACGTCTGGCGCGTCTGTTCTGTGCTGATGTTTGACCAGACAGTCCAAAACTATTGCTAAATACTTCAGTAGTTCAGTCCGACTACAAAACATAGAAGAGTATTGTGGTCTCCTATTATCGGAGTAGAGCCCCTGTTCACAATATACACACAATAAAACCCCTTTTATTTACTCTGCAGTGTTCAGAAAAGACAATCCCAAAATCCAGTTCAGCTTGCGCTCAAAACGTCTATATCCCTGACGATGAGTATTGCATTGGGGTGGGGGAGGGGGGCAGCTCAGCGCCGGTAGGGGTGGAAGCCCTGTACATTGTGGTTCTGTCCTCGTCCGAAGCTGCTGGCTGCCGGCTGAGCTCCTGACGAGGGTGCGGAGGGGGCTGCGGCGTAAGAGGCAGTTTGCTGGCTGGGGTCTGCAAAGCTATGACCAAAAGCACTCAGGTCCTGCCCATAACCTGTCTCAACAGACATGAAAACATGGAAAGTGATATTAAACACCAGTAACTCCAAAGAAAGAACATGCGACTAGGCTTTCTGGGCATCTCTCGTAACCCCTCGTCATTTTGCATTAGGTCACTTCTCAGGGCAAAGGCCACGCACACACTTCCCGTCGCCACTTCTCTCAAGCCCAAAGTATACGCTGTTGTTTTTTTTATACGTACGCTTAGGGACACGTTTCTTCTTATGTCATTTAATTACATCGCAATTTTCCATCCATTTGGATGACATAGTTTTAACATAAACAAACTAATAAACTTAATGTGATTCATATTTGTCAGTTTTATTTATGAGATTTATGTAATAGTTGAGTGTCTTTTATCTTCAGTTGATTTCATCAGTTGTAGTTCTTGTGTTTCTCAGTGATTCTGCTTGTTAACAGCAGGCGTTCATCATTACGGCTCAATCATCACTTAATGATCTCATTAACTCTGACGCTGCTTCAACGCTACTTTAACTCAGTAGTGCGCACACACGTGACCACTAAACAGTGTTCATTAACCTGTGAACTATTACATCAATCTTAACCATTTCATTTACGTATGACTGACAAATACGAATCACATTAAGTTTATTAGTTTGTTTATGTTAAAACTATGTCATCCGAATGGAGGGAAAATTGCTATGTAATTAAATGACATAAAACTTATGTTTAGACAGAAATAATTTTTTGAGTGTAGCAAAGTATGTGCATATTGTAAAGATCTTGGATTCGCACCTTACACTTTATTTTTGCACTAATTAGTTTCTCTAAAATTGCCTGTTTTATTTAAAAAAAAAAAAAAAATATGGTAACACTTTATTTTACAGTGTCATTGTTACATATGTTACATGCATTTACTGTAGTAATAACTAGAAACTATGCAAAATTACATGCAATTAACCTAAACCAAACCCTATAGTAAGTACATGTAGTTTTTACTCAGTACTTAAATGTATAATTACACTGTAATAATGACACCTTAAAATAAAGTGTAACCAAAAATATTCCCATATCACAGAATTTATAAGTAAATGGTAACTGCTACTACAATAAAAAAGCCCTAAAAAAAAAAAAAACTATACCAAAATCTTACTTCAGATCTATTAACATGTCTATTTATAATATTTAAATGCGAGATATTTAAAGTGCACCTAAAGTATACTTGCAATAGTTCCACTTTAGCACAATCAAATAAACTTTAGTTGGACCTCAGCACTACTTCCACACAATTAAAGTTCAAAATTAGTTGTTCCAATATTCCAGTTTATCATCCCAAACGTACAACTGCAGGGCATTTTATTGAGCACATAAATATGTGAATGTATTTGAGGTATACTTAGTGAAAAAAATATATATATACTAAAATGTCATTTGAAATACACTCAGTTTTTCTAAGAAAATTGGCCTTGAGTGGCATTCAACTGTACCTCCCACGGTACACATGCCTTTTAAAAGAGCACACACATGCACACGCTCCAAACGGTTCAAGAACAGCATGCAAATTACTTTGGGTATGTGTTGTTTGTAAGGTGTTATAGGCAAATTTTACAGGAATGCTAAGGGGTTTTAAGAAGCCTTCATGTTGGTGCAAGATCTTTTAAAATGATGTGGCCGTTTTAGACATTTGACTTTCTACATAGTGTTTTAAAGTAACACATACTCGATAGAATTCAAATAAGTTGCACATTTTATCAATTTCACGATAGGAGCGTCTCGCACACTGGTGAACGAGCGCACACTACACGACCATTTCCGCGTCACCGCGAAGTTAAATAAGCATGTTTCGCATAGAATTGATCCCAGTTTTGCCTTTTAGACAGGAACCTGACACTGGTCATAAAAGCTCAAAATGTATCAAGTTAATTAATAATTCCAATAATTCTCAATAATTTCCTAAAACTAGGCGCCTGACAACAAGGTGTGAACAGATTTACAACTCCAGTTTAAATGAGAACAGCATTTTTATTGGTCACTACTTCTGCCGAGACAAGAATGAAACTTTCTAAGCGTGCATTTAGTGTCAAATACGTATGCATTGAAACAGAAGTGCACTTTGGGTTTGAGTTTCAATCCTGTTTTGTCTACAAAGACAACTGAATAATTCTCCAGTGTTTCACTAATTATTTCCATGCAGTTTTACTTGTTGCGATTATTACTTTTCTCTATCGCAAAGCCAATTCCTTCCACACGCAGACTCAAAATGAAGTGAATTCACTTCTAAAAGCAGCAACGTTGCAGTGTGTGCGTGGCCAAAATGATTTATCTACAAAATAAAAGGTATGGTGGTCATGAAAACACATTTAAAGCATTCTGGAAGAAAAAAGAAAAAATAAAGGGCAGAAATGCATTTCGGAAAGAGTTTATTCGAAAGTCTCTAAATGAAAGTGAAACGTTAGACTACATGAGCACAAATGAAGAGAAATGGAGTCTTTTCAAGAGTCAAAAATGTAGAGAATTCGCCGAATCCGTACAGATTTGTTCAGCTGTGACTGTCACGCGCTGCATGAGGGGCACAGAATCCACAGAAAACCCAGTAGAGACACCATTAGATCATCCTTTTGGCAGCAAAGCAATGCAGTGACTGAAAAAAGAACATCTGAAGCAAGCCGCCTGTTTTAATATAGTAAACTACAGCTACAAGCCATACGAGCCACAGCGTTGTCAAGAGACGAGGTCCCCTGAATGACAAGCAGCTGTACTTTAGTATATCCCATTGAATATGCCTCAAACAGATGTAGAATATGCATACGGCATATGCATATTGCACACGGGATGCATGAGAAACAGAACTGAAGCCTTATGGGTCCACAGGCTGTTGATGTTTGCTCTATTGGGTTTGAGTGATTGTAGGATGCAGTTGCTCACCTACCTGCGCTATATCCCTGCTCTTCCTGTACATAAGTGTGAGAAGGACGCGTTGGTCCGTAGGCAGAGGGGTCCTGAGGATAGTTACCCAAGCCTAGCAGGGAGATGAGGAGACCAGGTTGACAGAGTCTGACTTAACTACTACCTTACAGCTCCTACCCAGGTGAACGCTGCCCTCTCCTGCTCTCAGGGCTCATGAACAGAACATGGATGGATCGGCCCCGCGCGTTTTCTAAATGAGCGTGTGTTTCTCAGGCTGAGGTGGTGCTGATGAATGGAAGCGAAGCGGAGGCGTGACAAAGCGGCTGATGAGACCGACTCGTAAGACCGTACATGGATACAACCCACACAACAGCACTCTAATGTACGTCAACCCTAGCGATGAGAAGAGCTATTTTAAGATCAACCATGGAACTGGACCGGACATTACATGCTTTCAAATAACTTGACGTTTTCGGATTGTGGAGCAATCTTTACCTCTCAGCATCCCATGACAGCTGCACTTGCAAATATTTTTACGCAACACTAGACAGCTGTTGCCTGTAAAGTATGCGATTGTTGATCTGGGTGGTTGCATTGATATATGATAGCTAAGGTGTTGTTGTTGGTAAAGTCACATGGGTGGTGGCTCGCGAGGTTATCTGGGCTGCGTTTCCCAAAAGCGTTGTACACCTAGCCTATGATCAACTTAGGGTGCGTTCACACTTGTCATGTTTGGTTGGATTAAAACGAACCCTGGTGCGATCGCTCAGTTGGTGCGGTTCATATGTGAACCCTGGTGCGCACCGAGACCGCTAAAAAGACGGGTCTCGGTCCGCTTCCAAACCAACTCTGGTGCGGTTCCATTGATATATGAACGCGACACGGACCAAAGACACGTAAACCAACCAAAAACAGGACGTGATGTCACGAGATGCGACGCTACGAGTCACTGATTTGACGACGCGGGAAGATCGGAGTATCCAAAATGAGTCGAGGGCAAACGTGGAGCGACGAGGAGGTGAAGTTTCTGGAAATCCTGGAGCTGTTTTGAACGTTTTGAACATTTGATGAGCTCTTCGTGATTCTCAGCTGGTCAAAATAAAGCATAAAATGACGGCGTTTAATCCAGAACACGGCGTTGTTTTGAATGTTCGGTAAGCGTCGCCAAATATACGTCATGAAAGTGACCAATCGGGTCGCGATCGTATCCCTACGCCTTTGGTTCGCTGTTAAAAATGCCAGTGTGAACGCTAAGCGGACCAGGACTAGATGTTTTGTTTTTTGGTCCGGACCAAACGAGCCAAACCAAACGAACTACAAGTGTGAACGCACTCTTAGGCTTACCGCTTTGCTTATGTACCTCGGTATTTAAGTCACGGTTCGGCACTTCTTCTTTTTTTTTTTTTATTAAACAATGGTTTATTGAACAAACTGTGTCTCTTTTTACGTGAATTTAATTATAAAAATCTATCTCAGCTTATGCTATAAACTATAAATAGGGAGCCCTTTCTTACACATTACTATAATATAAAAGGTCACAACTGAGCCTTCGCAAACAGTTTGATTGACAGGCGATCGGACCAATCATAACCCCGAATTGGCCATTTTGTCCATCAAAGCGGTCGGGGAGTTAGTAGATGAACGTTGGTGAACTTGAATCGCGTCTTGAAACAACATTCCTTCTGATCTTCATTCATGTTTATTTGATGCTATAAATGAACTAGAGATGATCGAGCGACACATTAAACACACACTAGACGCTATTTATTGATTCAACTTCTTTAAAAAATTACGATATATAAAATATGAAACTGTTTCATACGTTGTCAGTGTCCTCTTTGCTTTGTGAGAACATGATGTGTGGCTTGTTGGACAAGGCAACCGTAACTAGAGGCAGGGTTCCAGAATGCGACTAAAATGCGACCTTTTTTTGAGAATGTGCGAGTTAAAATTTGATGTGGTCGCATTTGATCATGTTATTCGCGTGTGTAACAGAACGAGGTATCAGAAGCTGCTGCCGTCCGTAACGGTTTCGTTTTCAAAATGAACAATTTATATAATGAACGAGTACATCATGAATCCATTTTCCAAACCGTGTTTTTGTCTTATCCTGAATCACTACGGCGCGCCTATAATAAGTGTTTATATTCGGACTATTTCAGGCTCGGCTGCGGAGTATCACAGTACCTGCGCGACTCGTCATAGACAAACAGAGAGAAGTAGTTCCGGCTACAATGTTCCTCCGCAAGACACGTGCAGTTCTATTTATTAACCACTGGTGAGCGAACGTACACGCTCAATGATGCTCAATGATGATAAAAAATGAGGAATTCAGGAAATTTAGGAATTAAGCCTTATAAAAATGAAAAGCTCAATAGCTGAATACTTTAAAACAAAGATTGGAGGTCAAGGATGCTGGTGGAAAGGACGAGCCAGCATACAGACACAACTGATGATGAGCGCACAGGTAGAAAGGCACTACTTCGACAGCAATGGCTTAGATCAGGGCTCCTCAATAGTCCCCGAGAGAATGTTTGGCCTGTGCTAATGTCAAATAGTGTCGTCAAAGTAATGTATATAAGCACGTTTCAACGTGATTTCATCCGTGTTTTCTGCATCGCAGAAATCATATGTCCCTACATGGTATTTGCAGTATTAAAGAGAGTTAGTTTTGCGAGTTATTTATTGTTGTGTTATAAAGCTGTTTCCATTAGTGGAGTGCAGTTAATAGAAGCTTAATGGCCGTTGAATAGACACAGCAGCTGTTTCAGCTGCGCATGGCGGTTTTTGAAAAATACATTTCGGTAACCCGTTTCCCATCTATTTCCCGGTATACCGCCCAGCACTATAGGTAAGTCTAATCGCTTGCAAAAGTAAGTAACAGCACACCTGTCCTAAACATGCTGCATGATTGGAGGCATCATTCACGTTTGTAGCACAAATGGAACAGGGTGAATTATGTGCCAAAATGATGGCAAAAACAATACTTGGTGTTAGAGGTTTGTTGTTGTTGTTGTAGTAGTAATAGCTGCCTTAGAAAGCATCACTAAAATGTACGGCGTCCCACATCTCACTGACTTCCAGATGCTGTTAGTACTGGCCATTAGGGGTCCATCAGTTCTATTTGCTATAGTCTAATGGATGCTCTAACCTGCAGCCAGAGATATATCTTTGTCTAAAGTCAGTTAAATCTACCTACACGATCTCACATGCACTGCGACTTTACTTTATCCTATCGGCACCGCCGCCGTCCAACGCTGCAGATGAAAACCCTGGTCTGAGTTAGATGAAGCGTCATCTAGTCAAAAGCAGCATTGCAGTACAGGATGATCTAATTCACACATACCACTGGATAAACCTCCACAGAACCCGAAACATCTAAATCTAAAGGTCTCGATGGAGGCTCTGTGTGGAAGCGTGTGTATGTGATGTCATCATGCCCGTTCAGACGTGTGAACAGGAAGCAGAACCCCAGTGATCTGCAGTTTCAGTGCACTCTTACCATACTGGCTGTAGGAGAAGTCTGGCTGTGCTGGGGCGGCTTTGCTCAGGTCCTGAGAGGGAGTCGTGGCCGGGGCGAAACCTAAAGGGCCTGCGCCCGGCGTGTTGGGTGGGGGAGGCATTCCCTGTGCTACAAACTGGTCACCTTGAGGTGTTCCGAAGCTATATCCTATGTTGATGAACACATAAGGACAGTAATGCAGGAGATATTACAATCTTGATTCATATTTTATTTTAATTTTAGTTTAAATTTTAGGCTTTGGGTCACATATATAACCCTAATACTGTAAAAATGTAGGAGATGTTTCACCTACCAAACTGAGGTTGTGCGCTAAAGCCCTGTTGGGGGTATCCCTGAGGTGCCCCAAATCCCCCTGTAGGTGCCGCTGCAACTAGAAACGCATTAAACGGAGAAGGAGGTTGTGCAGGTGCCCCACGGCCAGCAGGTAAAGGAGGTCCATACCCACCTGAAACACACACTTCACTGAGTCCTATTCACATCAAGTCCAACTGAACGACATGCAAGTGTACAATATTTACACTATTACATAAGTATCTATCTATACACACAAAATAGAATCGGAATTAGAAATCTATTGATCTATAAATCTAAATATATATATATATATATAGTTCAAAAGTTTGGGATCCGTAAGAATTTATTTACATTTATTTAGCGAGGTGACATTAAATGTATCAGTAAAGACATTTAAAATGTAACGAAAGATTCTGATTTCAAATAAATGCATCAAGGTTTTCATACACGGCTGTTTTCAAAAATGATAATAATAATAGGATATCAGAGTGATTTCTGAAGGATCGTGTGACAGAAGACTGGAGTAATGATGCTGGAAATGCAGCTTTGTATCCCAGGAATAAAATGCATTTTAAAATATATATACGAATAAAAATCAGAGACTTCTTTGAATAATATTAAAATGTCTTCCTGACCCCAAACAAGTCCGAATATAATATAATATAAGTTGATGTGAATAGGGCTATTAGTGATCAGGGCTGGGTGGGTCACTTTAAAAATGTATTTCGCTACAGATTACAAAGTACATGCTTTAAAAAGTCATTTGTAACGTATTTCGTTACATTACTCAAGTTTAGTCACTTCATCTAAATACTTTAGAATACTTTGGAATACTAATAAGTGTGAAACAAACACAAAAAAGGTCATTGCGAGTTTTTATCTCTCAATTCACACTTTTTCTTAGAATTGCAGGATATAAAGTTGCAATTGTCATAAAGTTATAAAGTCAGAATTATGAGATATAAACACGCAATATTGAGAAAAGTCAGAATTGCAAGCAAAGAAGTTGAGATATATCATTTATCATGTAATTCTGACTTTATAACTTGCGATTTTGAATTTATATCTCCCAATTCTGATTTTATAAAACGCGGTTGTGAGTTTAAATCTTGGATTTTTGAAACAAAATTCAGAATTGTGAGATTCAAACTCGCAATTGCCAGGAAAAAAGTTGAATTGTGAGATAAAAAGTTTCAATTACCATTTTTTACAATCACAAGGGACTCAAACAACCGTCGCAAAACATGAAACCAGTCGTGGATCATCCAGTAATGTTTACATCGCTGTTTAAATGACATTAAAACTCAAAGTAATCACTTTGGTAATCTAAAACACTTTTCAGATGGAACTGTAATCTGATTACCACCCATTTCAAATGAAACACAGTCACTCAAATGTTGTATTTTAAATACGCAACTAAGTTACTTGTATACCAACCCTGTTAGTGATACATATACAGTCAAAAATCACTGGATTACAAAATACAATAAAAAAAACCAGAACATACCAAGAGGTTGTCCTGTAGTCACCCAAACACCTGGAGCAAAAAAAAACACATTTTAAATTTCAGTCAACAGCCCACCAGAAACTACTTATAAATTCAAAACTAAATCAGAATCACACGGCGAAATGTGGGCGAAACCAGAACGTGTTTGATTTCTGGATTCAAGCCAGGCTTATTTCGGGGAAGATCTACGTGAAAACATTTCTCCCTGCACAGTGGACGAACCCAGTGTGGTTCAGCCAGATGGCGCAAACCGCGCAAGCTGACCTAAAGCAAAGCATGACTGATACCAGTTGGCTCCAAGTATCGTTTTACAGGTTGGGACGTGTTACGCTCCCGCTGCGTTCTGGCCCACCGTGTCACTCACCCTGAGGCCCGTAACTCTGCTGCCAGCTCGGAGCCGGTTGTGCTGCCCAGCCATTGGCTGCGCTTAAGATGGCTCGGGGCCCCCACTGATTGGCTCCCAGCTGACCGGGGGCGGGAGCTTTGCTGTCCCGTGGCTCCGCCTTCTTCACTTCAACCTGCACAAAGGACAAGAGGTCGTAACTAGCAAGAGGAGAATTAACATACTGCCTACTTCCCCCACTCACCTATCAGAAACTTTAGCCCTCACCTCAGAAAAGATACGCTTACTTAGGCCAAATACATGACCTTAGTCC